>VMKM01001709.1:0-117734 GCA_008360985.2 Macquaria ambigua | reverse complement strand
TGTTGAGGACTCTCAGTTGAGGACTCTCAGATCGATGTGCTCTCAGCCAACGGTACATTTAAATTTAAGACGTAGGGACTACTCGCAGGGCTAATTGGTGAACTTGTGTAGTTGGCGAGCTAACGGCTAAATTGCTAGCAAGCCAGGAACATGCTAACGCTAGTCGCAGTAGCTCTGCAGGCGTCTCTCCTCTCTCGCATTTTGTTCTCAGGATTTTACTAACTCTTGTAGCGTCCAGTGAACGAATGTAGCTGGTTCATGTACATTTACTCAAGTACTGCACTTACTGAGTAAATTTCTCTCTTGTGTTTCAGTGTTTAGGAAGTACCCGGTGCAGGAGGTGAGGTGTCCTTTTGGCCTGCAGGAGGCGGGCTTCCTGGAGCTGCTGAGGTCCACCTTCCCTCAGCTGGCTGCTCAGGAACCTTTTGACGTCTTCACATCCGACAGAAACAAAAGACTGCAGCCGCTCAGAGTAGAGACGCTGACATCTGAGGAGATCTACAGGACCGCTGGGCATTCAGCCCTCTTCATCCGACTGAAGGTATTTGTTTGATTTTTGTGCTTTCCAAATGCGTACGCATCAGCGCACATTTACAGGAAATCCTTGGATGCTAGCAGGTGCCTCTGTACTCTTAAAGAGGATGGTGCTGCTTTTTGCTGGAAATTATTTGTTATTTGGGAACAAAACTGTTCCAGGAACAAGAAGGAGTCCAGGACAGGGAGGAAGAGCTTCAAGATTCTTCATCCACTTCTGATCGAACCAGGCTGAAGACGAGGTAAATCAGGAGAGTCGACTGTTTAATGTTTCACTGGAACCCAAAACACTTGATCTGCTGCTTACAATAGAATATACTATATACAAATGGATACAGATGGAATCAGTTCTTAAGAAGATCGCTGACTCTTGAGACAAGTGTGTCAAAAGGTTCGACAATCAGTGTTTACTGCCCTTCAAGGGCAAAATGCAGTAACTGCAAATTTGGCCAAAATTTAGTAATAACCTGTATCTGACTTTCTGACACCTGTTTCACTTTATAAAAAATATTACGTCAGAGAAATGTGTCATTCCTGTGAAAACAGCTTCTTAAATTTGTAGTAACAAAACCGAGCTAAAAACCAAAAACACAGTATTGTATGGCAAGCCCTTTTAACATTTAATCAGTAGCGGTAATATCAATTGTAGATATCAACAATTGCTTTTTGACTAGTTAGAATTGCAAGCCAACATATCCACAATGTAATTTTGACATGTAACAATTCTAATTAATGATATCTACAACTCAATTCTCACTAGTCAAAATGTTTATTAATGATATCAACAATTCATTTCTTACTAGTGGAAATGTTAATTGTAGATATCAGTAACTTAATTACAACTAGTCAACTTTTACCATTGACTTCTATTCAAACTCAATTACAGATATCTATAATTCAATTTTGACGTGTTACAATTCCAAGTCGACATATCCACAATGTAATTTTGACTAGTTATAATTCTAATTAATGATATCTACAACTCAATTCTCACTAGTCAAAATGTTAATTAATGATATCAACAATTCAATTCTTACTAGTGGCAATGTTCATTATAGATATCTACAATTGTTCTTAGATTACAGATATCATTAATGGAATTATAGATATCTAAAATTCAATTCTGACTAGTCAAAATTAAATTATTGATATGTTGGTTTGGAATTGTAACTAGTAAGAATGTAATTTCAGATATCTAGAATTGCATTTCAGATATCTGAAATACAATTGTAACATGTGAAAATTATATTCTTACTAGTAACAAATATATTTAAGATATCTACAATGTCTTTTATAACTAGTCAGAATTGAATTTCTGATATCAAAAAAGGAATTTCCACTAGTCAAAATGTCATTGTAGATATCTTCAATGACATACACACATATCCGAAATGAATATGCTAATTTGGGTGAATGATCCGCCCTACTCTGCCTCTGATTGGCTTACCTGCAACAAGTACTGGCCAATCAGAGGCAGAGTAGGGCGGGTCATGAGTTAGCCATCCTAGGAAAGAGAAATCGTCTCACCGCGCTAATTTGGCGGTGACGAGCGAAAGAGAGAAGGAATTATTATTAATACGGAGACGGCAGTTTCTGCATTTGACAGAATTTTTAATGTGGCTAATCGAGCCAGACAAGAGTTGTTGCAGATTGGAAACAACGACATCCTTGTTCCTACAAGACGCCTGTTCCGTCGATCCCGACATCGAATGTCTGGTAAGGTAATGGTAACTTCAATAGCTAGAGCTAGGCGTTAGCTTATATTACTAGCTTGCTACCGGCGAACAGGTCTGAATTATGTATTATATAGAGTAGATGGTCTTATCCCTATGTTCCCAGGGTCCAACGTTCCAATGTTTCAAGGAGTATAACATCACTAGGCTAGAAGCGATAGGTGGGTGATTACAACATATTGACCCATGGAAACATATTTTGAACATGATGTGTAATATTAAGAGCCCAGCTGAGGAACACAAGCCCCTGGGAACATAGATACGCTCCCAAATAGAATAGCTAACTAGACTGTAGCTAGCTAAATCTAGTTAAACTACTAACAAAGATATTAATGTCACATATATAGCCAGCGCATATATAGTAAGCAAACATTATAGCAGTATTCTGATTGTTAGTAACAAAGCCCTATTTATTTTAGGGACAGTTGGAAGGAGGGAAAACCCAGCTTGGCATGTTGCTCTTTCTCTGCTCCCTGGTCCAAATTACACACAGCTTCCCACACCAAAACAACGAGAGGAACTTGCTCAGATTGGATTCGGTAAGTTTAGGACTTTTGGAGGGTGAACCTATTGAAGCTACCCTTAATCAAAATGAGACAAAAAATTATCTCTAATAACTAATCAGAATATGTAATTTATTAGATTTAAAAGTTTGCTGAATTTTCACTTTAGATTGAGAAATTACAGACTATTGCAGTAAATAATCTTTGCTGAATCTTTCATTTTAGGGAAACCATTGCGTAAGACAGGGAAAGACAAACGCTCTCAAATTAAACTGAACTGGAGCTTAGCAGAGTTTAATCAGTTTGTCCATCAGAGCTACCCCCAAGTAAGCCTAAATCTGGTAGGGTTTGAGTTGGCCAGGGCTGATAAAGGCCCTGGCCAGCGGATAAAGCTCCAAGTTAATTCTGTCAAAGAATTAAAGGAGGTTACTGGAAGGAGTAGGCTATACATCCTCCCACTAGCTCAAGTGTTACAGGTATGTAATTCCTCACAATTTTGGTCAGTGGTAAAATGTGTTGAACTTGGATTGCATGATTTGATTCTTTCTGATCGTCACAATATCATCACAGGAAACAACTTTTAAATATGTCTCTCGCACCACCTGAGCCTGCGCCAACACCATGTTTTGAAACAAACCTAACTGAGGTAATTAAAAACACACCTATTGCCTTCATAACTAATATATAGATAGTCTATTATAAATGTTTTTTTTGTCTGGGATGGGTCAGACTATTCTATTCTACTAATGTTATATTACAGTTACACTGTATGCTTTTCAGACCTTGCAAGAACGGCAAACTGTACAGCATCAACAAGACGCAGAATTTAATGAATAATTGTTGGCAGACAAAGAAATAGTAGGCTACTTTCATGCTGGATTGTCCTTGAGAAAGCCATTTGTATTTATCTAATAGATTAGAGGACAACATATTTCCATTTATCTTAAACAGGAAATGAGACATCAGGGACTGGAGGCACAGGAACAGACACGGTTAAAGGTAAATGATATCAGTTACATAATTAAATATAATTACAATTACTATTGTACAGACTGTTGCTCTTCAAATGCAATTTGAAATTCATACAAGTATAATTATGTGTTATAGGCAATTGAGACAAGACGAGGCCGAACAGATGCTATTGAAGAGCCCGCTGATGGTGTGCCACTGAAATTACAATTTCCAAATGGACTGGTGAGGACAAGGAAATTTCTCTTGTCTGAATCCATTCAGGTAATCACTTTTGCTGTCTCAGTGTTAACCTCTAACAAGTTGATCTCTGATGTTAGGTTTTGCTCTGAAGTTGCACTTACGAAGAATATGTTGATAATTGTAAAGTCCTGTCTCTATTCTTTGCTTTAGACATTGTTTGATTTTGCTGGGCAAGAGGAAATGGCCAGTGAGGTTTTCTGTCTTAGAGATGTAACATCAACCAAAGCACTTGAAAGTACACTGTCGGGATCCATTGAGTATTACAACATCAAAGGGTTTTCAACCCTCTATGTTCAGTGGATGGCAACACTACCTGTACAGGTGAATAGCAATGTCATATAGAACATTTCCATTATTTGTAACTATTTTAGTACATAAAATTATAGTTTTCATGTATATTAAGTTATTTATCTGTGTTTCTGTGTATTTTGCCTCAAACTCAGGAAACTGATGCAAGTGAGCCCAATGGCGCTTTCCCAGCAGTTGGCCAACATAGCCCTTCACCTACTCCTTCTCCTCCCCACTGGTCCCCTGCACCATCACCTCCTCACTGGTCCCCTGCACCATCACCTCCTATTCAACCAACTCTTAGAACACTGGAGGATAGTGAATCCTCATCAACTGAGTATGTTATTTTTCTTTCATTTGAATATTTATTCTAAAACTTCAAAGTTCTCTTTAGTCATTTAAGTTTTATATTTGTTTTTATGTTACAGAATTAATCTGCAAACTGTCTTGATGAAGCTTCTCAGCAAAGTGGATCTCACCTCTAATCGAACGAGCAATCAAATAAATGTTTGCAGAGACAACATCTTGCAGGGTAGTCTCCAAGCATTTAAATGCCGTCGCTTTGACCCAGGAGCAAAGCTGGATGTGATTTTTGTTGACAGTGAGGGGACAGGAGAAGGAGCTGTGGATGATGGTGGGCCAACAAGGGAATACCTGCGGTTGCTAATGAAAGCTATACAGCATTCGAAGATATTTGATGGGCCTGAGAATGATAGGCTGTTGGCACTTGATACTCATGGTAGGTACTTAGTAAGGTTTCTGTACTTTAAAAAATGTAAAATACACTGTACAAAACTAATCATTTGAATCTTTGTTTAAATGTTGGTTTTTTAGGTCTTGAGACCGGACTGTACATGTTGATTGGAAAGATGGTGACAGTGCATAATTCATGGTGGAGTTGGTCCACACTTCTTTTCTGAGCGGCTCTTCCTTCAGATTTGCGGTAAATCTCCACCTCCTGCCTCATTGGAAGAAGTGGGAAACCGCTCCTTCAGAGAAAAGTTATTAGAGGTGTGTATTGCAATGTAAAGGGAATGTTGGTCATTTTTAGTAGCCTGGTCACTAATCATTGCATTCTAAAAGTTTTCATACCAGATTTTTATTGGAGATATTGGCACCGGCTTCCTGTAAGACCGGTGTTTGTTGACAAGAAGCTTGAATGTAAAGCACTTCTTGTGTTTCTCTTCAGGTTTGAGGAAGGTTTCAAAACTCTTGGTTTCCTTGACGAGCTTAGGGCTCACCCTGAAATCTTTGAGGACCTGTTCACCAATGAACTGAAACCACTGTGCAGAAACACATCTCTCCAAAGACGTTCTATCCTCTGGTTATGGACAGACTCGCCTGTGATGTGACTTTTCCTCTCCACACCTTGAACAAGATTCATGAACAGTGCAACATGTGAATTCTCTCCTCCGTAGTCTGATCCAACTCTGGAAGGAAGGCCATACAGGCAGGTTGCTTTCACAAACTGTGTCAGTACAGTGGAGGCACGATTATTTGTGTTGCAGTTCAAGTATGTAATCAGACGAGAGTTTCCATCAATGGCTCCATGGATTACCAAACCCCACCTTGTGATAAAGGAGAAAAGTACAATTGATTATAAATCTAACAGATTGATGCAGTTGGATTTGAACATGAATATGTCATTGTTTTTACCACCTCTAGATTACTTAATTTAAAACTTAACCCAAATTAAAACTACTCAGTAAATGTATGTCTGCAGTTGTAATACAACAAACCAGGCCAATTACCTTATGAGGCGCATGTTTCCGTCTATGTGCCATAAACTGTTGGGATGAGGAACATGGTACACCCTTCTGGTCACGGCACTGCTCCACCTGCGTGCAGCTGCAGCAGGATTTATCTGGGTCAACACATCCCATATGCAATCAACCAATTAACAAAAAATATACTACACTAATTACCACATGGTATCTCCTGGAACCTTCAAATTGGCGCTCAGATACCCTGGGGACTCTTTTACCTGAACACCCTGAAGAGGAGACAGAACAGAGGTGAGTGACCGGAAAACAATGCACACCATACCGCTGCACACTTAACAGTGAACAGTAAATTACATCCATAGCTTTGGCCAATGTACTACCCCATAAGCAGATTAATGCTACGGTACAACTAGCCACACTAAATGTCTTGTCTTCCCAGGGCCGGCCTTCAATCCTGTCCAGCTGCGAGGCAACCACACTATCTGCAACACACATCACAATTTCAATAAAAGCCTTCAATCATTCAGGTGTGTGTTTATTTCTTGTACCCAGAACTATACACACTGTGCTACCAATACTAGTAATGAAGAGGACCTTCATTACAACAAATTAAAACAACTTTTTTATAGTTTATGGGGAACAGAAAAACTACTGTACCTCAATTCCCGTATTAGGATAAAGACCATGAAGTCTTGTAATTTGTTGGATGAGCTCTTGATCTGTCACTGGCAGATGTCCTCAACAGACACTCAAGCAGCTTTGTTTTTTTGTACAGAAACGATGAGGAGCAACCAAACATGTCAGCCATTTGCTTGACAGTGTATCCTTGTCTCAGGAGAAACTCTATTTGCTGCCTTGAAACATCAATGGCTGGTCTACCACAGCCTCCTGAAAAAAATAGGCAACAAACAGGATAATTACTTTTAAAATATATGCATTGCAGGTTCCTGATTAACTTCTTAAATTGAAATTCTCTCTCTAAATGTCTGTCTAAATGTCCTGCATCAAAAACTCTACATACATAAAAGTAGAAAGATGTTTTATATTAAATGTACTTAAGTATCAAAAGTTAAAGTATCACACTATCTATTTTGTATTGTTGTATGGTTTTGAAGTGTTCACTCCTTGATGTTGAGACCTAGTGACCTCTGTAAGGTTCTGTTAAAATGGTTAGTGGTCCAGTTATGCTGGCTCTGATCACCTCCTTTTAACGCTGATGGGCTTTAACTTTGAAAGTGCAACATTTTCATCAACTTACAACATATTTTCTGTGCAGATAATGTCTTTAGAGTAGCTAGTGAAAGGTTCAAAATATAATTACTTTTGAAATGTAACAGTAAAAGTACTACGTCCCCTAATGGAAATACTCAAGTAAAGTACATGCAAGTTACCAAAGAACTAATAGCCTAGCTACTTAAATGCAGGACTTGAGTAAAAGTGCTCAGTGTTTCCTGTGGAAGGGGAGGTCCTTCCCCACAGCAAACCTCTTGGTGACATGCTGTTATAGACCTTTTTAAGGCCATCTAGCATGCCAATTAAGCATAGTGTACATTTCCATCTCTTTAATTGAATAAATTCAACAATATAATCATGCTATTTCCAACACTTTGTTGTTCTGGATTACTTATCTAAAGTGTTATTCTCATATTATTCTCATATCACTGCAGGTGTTCATGTGTTAATTTTCCCAAACTGTATTTGCAGTAATGTACAAGTACAAGATGGCATTTATATATTATATAGCTACATTTGAAGTCCAGTATGGGAACCGTGCAATTCACTGAATTTTGTGAAACGTGAAACGTCTTCCTCCAAATGTTTAACAATAAAAGCCTTGTTAGGAAATTAAGGAATTCTGTCCACTGAAACGTTAAAGGGCGTTTAATTTGAAAGAAATACAGGAAGTATTGAGTTTGTATTACCAGCATAATGCTGTAACTTATGGTAATTGCAAATTCTTTTACGTTTTATTTAACAAGACAGATTAGCACACCCACATAACTTAATCATAGTCTAGCTAACTAAATGCATTCTGTTTACCTCGTCTGCTTGTCTTTTCCTTGGAAAATATCTGAGTAAAGTAATTTTTGCTTTTGCTGTGGCGGCCAGCCACGGTAAAATCTTACCATCACAAACACGGAGTTAGTCGTTTTGCAACCCTGGTTAAAGGTTTTTAGACCCGCTGATACAGCACTTACCTGAACGAATTCGACTAACAGAAGGCCACCGGGGCATCTCGTTGCGAATGCAAAATCATGTCTCTGATCTCCAGAAGACTGCCTCTTAATTCATCTGCCGTCTCTGTAGAAAGTTGGTCAGCAATTCTCGTTATGTTGACAATCGAGGCATCTGTGGCGCGTAGTTCCCTCTGACCACATACACCTTGTTCATATGCCCGTTCAATGGCAAAACATTTTCGTTGGATTTGAATAATTACTTGCTCCGCCATGTTCAACTTCTTCTTCTTTAAGTTAAGTTACTGGAATGGACTGTGGAGCAGTAGATGTGTTGCCAACGGAAAATAACGCGCGTTTTCACAAAGCATTAGCATTTGTTGAATATTCATGAGGTAGACGTAGCCTATTTAAAAGTCGACCAATAGCTTTGTGGTACTTGATGATATGACGCCCACATATCCGAAACTGTTTGATGATATGTCGGACATATCAGAAATGCAATTGTAGATATCTGAAATGGGAAATTACATTTCGACTAGTCACAATCCTTTTTTGACATGTAAAAATTAAATTGTAGATATCTGTAATTCTTTTTCTTACTAGTGACAAGGGAATTACTGATATCTATAATTAAATTAAAGATATCTGTAAATCAGTGTTGACTAGTCAAAATGTAATTTCTACATGTGAAAATATATTTGTAACATGTCAAAATTGTTTTACAGATATCTTAAATTCCACTAGTGAAAACAAAATCGCTACTAGTCAGCCCTACTGATGAAACGTTAAAAGGGCTTGCCATAGTATTGATACTTTGCCTGAGTATTACTGCACTCTCTGCCATAGAAAGACAGCTAAGGTACGAGGGCTAGATTAAATGACAGCTAGCATGTGAGATAGCCGCGGCTAGCCTTACCTAAAGCTATAGCTAAGTTTAGTTATCTGTAAACGAAAAACATCCATTTCAATAAACTGACATTAGTTAATTGATTAACTCCTCCTTAACTCCTGCTAAAGGTAGCTAGCTTAGCATAAAGGTAGCCAGCTTAGCAGATCTCAGTAGTTGCCGTCTCATTTTTATTTTTTTTGGCTCCAGTAAAATAATCAGCCCAAAATGACAAAATGAAGACAACCTTTCTATCTGTTTTATAATCTGCCGTCCAGCCTGAAAACTTTAAACCCTTTTTTCTCTCGACGTCACTGTTTCTGTAGTTGCTGCTTCCTGCCTGCAGGGGGCAGCATGTTCATATAATCATTGTAACTCTCTAATTCCCACAGCAGCCCTGTTCTTTCCAGCAGCTCAATGTCACCATCTGAAGACACGGAAACGGACGAAGCACAGAAAGAAACCGTACAAATGTAAGATTTGTCACAAAGCGTTCGTTCTGAAGTCGGTGCTAACGAACCACAAGTGGGTCCATGCGCTGGCTAAGCCACACAAATGTGATTTTTGTCAAAAATCACGTGTTTCAAAGTTTGAGCTGGCACGCCACTGGGTGACCCACACAGGAGAGGAGCCGCACCGCTGCAACATGTGCGGACAATCCTTCAGCAACCTTGAAATTTTATCCCATCACATGTCGAGTCACCCGGGCACAACGGTCGCCTGTGAAATCTGCAGCAAAACATTTTATACAAAGCACAAGTTGCAGATCCACATGAGGATCATGTGGATGAGATACAGCAACGAGAGGCCGCACGTCTGCAGTAAATGCAGCAAGCGATTCTTGCACAGGTCACACCTGGTGACTCACATGAGGGTCCACACTGGGGAGAAACCTTACAAGTGCTCCATCTGCGACCTGGCCTTCAGTCAGAGCCACTGTGTGAAAAGACACATGAAGACCCACCACGGTGGATCAGACTACTGCAAGACCCAAACTCCTGCTCACATTCTGCCTAAAAGAAGGACTGATGCCGTTAACGGCACTGAAAGAGTCGTTAAACATGTCAGATGACACAAAAGTCACAAAGTGTTTTGTGGTTAAACGTGTTGAAAATGTGCTGCAGTGCTTAAAGCTGTGTAAAGGATGAGGCGGAGGATATTCTAACTTGTCAAGAAATCTTCTGAAAAGACTCAGACCAACAACACGTGAGTCCGTCTCTCAGTCCTGTCTGACTTCCTGGCTGTTTTCGAAACCGCCTACTGTCCTATCAGTATGTTCTGATTTGGCCAAAATGTAGCATGTAGTATGCAAAGAAAAGCAAAATCTGCAGTATGCCAGAAATACCCAGATGTCGTACTGATTCAGAGAAAATCTCCAGTATGCATCAGACCAGTCTGCCTCGCCTACTGTATCCCACAATGCAAAGCGGTGAACGGTGCCCATTGTCTTTGTTATTTTTTTGTTTTTTTTTTCAACTTTATTTAAACAGTCACCAATGGCTGACAGCAACACTACTATGCCGTATGTAGTAGATATTGCATACTGCGTTCGTCTGTAGCATATAGCAGGCGGTTTCGAAAACAGCTCTCATTGGTTCCTGCTGAAGACGGGAATCTTTAAAAACACAAATATATAGTTTGATTTCAAACAGCTGCTCACTGTAGTTTTTATCAGACAAACAGGTAGAAATAGTGACTTTGTTGGGGACTATTTTTAGCGGCGGATGAATCCACATGTGGTGCTCTAGTGAGTACTTGGGGCAGCAGGACGGTGTGTGAATAAACTCCAGTGTGTGTGTGTTGATGGTGATGAAGGCTCACTGATGTGTTTTATAGTTTTTATATATCAGGCTGTCAATAACCAAAGTTTAGAATATCTCCAGACTTATCTTTCAGTGTGTGTGCAGTAAATCTGACATCATGAATCATAGTTTGAACACTGAGCTCTGACTACAACTGAAAGAACTCATTAGACGTCCTGAGGAATAAAAAATGCTGTTTCTGATGATTTAGTCAGGACGTTTTAGCCATAGATTCCTTAAAGGGTTCTCATTAGGTCAGAGTGATTAACAGTACGTACTAATAATGGTGGCAGGCTCCAACCTGTTTATCTGATCTACAAAAATTCACGTTACCATGTCAAGCCCACAAAAATGCTTTTATATTATGTTTGTGGGAGGAAAATGTACAATATTGTTTCCCTTCAAAGGTTTGATAAAGCAGTGTTAACATGTATAATTTTACATGACATGACTCAGGACTTTTAGCAGAAACAACACGTACATTGAAGTTTGTGATTCTGAATGTTGAGCACTGATTCATCCTGCTGCTCCTCGTTTTGTTTGCCAGTAAACATCTCCAGATGCTTGTTTGTGTTGTTCAGGGTTATTTGGAAGAGCGAGACTTTGAACTGTTAAACTTGTGTTCAGCTTTTTGAAATCTTTCAGCTTTTCCAGTGCAGTGCTGTTCAGACCCTCCAGCAGACCTTTAATTTTTAGTATTTTTTGTGATTTCTTCACCTCTGTCTAAAGTTATAAAGTTAACCACAGCACCACCTTGTGGACAGATGGCTGTACTGCAAGCTGCCCTACAGGTGCATTCACTCTGAATACTGAATCAGCTTTTATTGTAAAGCTGCCCACAGTGCCACCAGGTGGTGACATGGCTGTACTGCAGTAGGCTGTGGCATTTGTGTTACACAAAGATAACACAGGCCTGCTTCAACTGTACTGTTGGATATTCAGCATATACACATGTATGTGAAGTGAGACAAAACTCTTTAAACTATATTAAATTATACTTTTCTAGATGTTTTTAATAAAGAACAGCTCATCATTATGATAAGGATATCTCACCATAAGACTTTAAAATAATCTAAAACTTGTTTTTTCACCTTAGTCGTGGTGATCCTTGAAGATTTTGGGAAATTTCCATTTGTTCAATTGGTGGCAATATTGAATTAACCCTGATGCTGTCTGACACGTTCAGTAGATCCATCACAGGTTTGGATGACTCTCTCATGATGTCTTGTGGGATGGAAACTTTCACTCGGTGATCCCGGGAATTATAATGTCAACCATTATTTAATGGTATTACAGCTGAAGCTCTTTGAGATTCAGGAAGATTGTACCCAAACAAACAGGAAAAATAACACAGACCAGCTGGTTTCAATGCTTAAGACTTTTAATTTTGCATAAGACAAGAAAGAAGAGTTCACTCTGCAGAGTAAAGTTGTGCTAAAAGCTTTTTATAACACAGTCATATATATGAGACTGGTGGCGTAAAGAGAGAAGAGTTTCCGAGCAAACACAAACACAAACTGAGTTTGTGCTGTTGGCAGGTTTTCATGTCTTTATCAGCCCATCCTGGCACAGACAGATGGGAGGGGTGAGTTACATTCAACGTCATCCCAGCATTTCTGATCTGTAGATACCAAAAACACAGCAGTCAAACCTGAAACTGTTGAATGGAGCATCATTATGTAGACGGATCATCCTGAGATATACTGTCTGGTTTTTATAGCTGCATTAATAGGTTACTAATCAATCTGTAAACCAATAGTGTACATTTTGTAATATATAATGCCATGTATTGATTTCATAAAGCCAAAGAATTTGAAATCCAGAAAGACGTTCTTTGCTACACAGAGATATTTAAATTTACCATTTACACCAATCATACAGTCTGTGAGCTCTCAAGGAAAATTATGTGTTTTAATTTACCTGACCAATTAATTTGTAGACAGTGCTGAACACCTTTAGTGTTATTAGGCTCTCCAGGACACCAGTGAGTAAAGAGGAAACGTGTACCATCAATCCAGAACCAATATTGGTCCTTGAATGCAGAAGAGAAGATTGCACGAATAAAAAAGTCAAGACAATAATTCTTTAATTAAATATCTTGTACATTATATAATTATGAATAATATACCTCTTGTGCATTAGACCCTCCAATCCATGTTTGTTTCAGATCATGAGTGACGCTCACTATCATCCTCTGAATCTTTTTGTACTCTTGGATGCTGTGTATTGATGCAAGGTTTCCACCCATGGAGTGACAGTTTTTCTACAGCGGAGAAAGAAGCCAAAAGGAGGCCAATTAACTGAGTGTAGAAAGTAGTGAACAGAATAAACTCAGTGTAAAAGCTCCACTGAATAAAGATAATCCTGATTACCTCAGCCTGAGCCCAAGTCATAGCTTGTGGAACAAAGCGGAAACAGCGATCGTGGAAACCTTTCCAACCACCGGGACAACGTGCAGCCCTCTTGACAACATGACTCTCTCCTGAAGTCAGACAGACAAGAGAGGATAATGAGTCTACAGTAGCAGTGGATGCAGTCTTTCTGTTTGATTACAGGAGAACCTCATGACAAAGTGTATTTCAGTAGAGTTCTGGAAAAGTACCCACTGACCAAACTGTGAAGAGCTGCACAGTTTGAACAGAATTTACTGATTTAAGTTGTCTGCTATTGTCAGTGTGTAATTATGAATGCATTCAGTTTCTTTCCCTGTACATGCAGTAATACTCATGTCTCTTATATTAGATTACAAATATAAAGAAATATACACTCACCCTCGACAGTAGCTTCCTCTGTTCCAGGTTCTTTCTCTGCGTCTGGAAGAGCTGGAAAGACATTTTGATCCACTAGTGAGTTCATTTCTTCATCTACTCTTTTTGCTGTGTATAGACAAATCTCTCTCTCTCACACATATGGAGTAATACTCACCAGCAGCTCTGGTCAGAGCCATCATGGCACAAAGAAGTGCAAACACAGTCAGCATCTTCATGGTGGAGACGAAGCAGATGTCAAAGATGATGATTACCTTCAATAAAGACAGACAGCGACATGTCAGTAACACTTCAGGGAAGAGACGACCTGCAGTTCAGTCAGTATCAGTGACAGTTTGTAAGCCAACCTGCTGCAGAATGATCTTCTCTTCTTCTTCTCAGTGTCTGTAGCGTCAGTCGTCCTGCGTGGAGCTGCTGAGCAACAGAAACACCAGCTCTTATATACAGTTTCTCATCTTGGCGTCTCCCACAGAACCAGGATCTAAAGACCGGTACACTGACAACACACACAGAGAAACTCAAACTAAAATACACATCTACAGGCTCCACGTCCACCACCAGCTTGAAGCTTTGTTTGCATAATGTTTGTAACCGCAGGAGCTTGTTGTTAGAAACATGCAAGATAATATTTCATGTGGAACTCAAACATCAGATTACATTCTTGACATGGTTGCAATGTATTAAATTACCTGTTATTGTAATGTATTTAATAAGGACACATTCCAGTTGAGTTATAATTCCATTATTTCTATTCAGTGATATTTATGTAGTGAGCATTGTGGCTGAGCGTCCATCACTTTTATTGCATCTGATGGGACAAACATAGTTCAGTGAGAGACACAGTCACACTGTCTTCTATTCAGTGTTTGATAGTTCAGATACGTCTGTAGCAGCAGGACAGAGGCAGGACAGAGGCCCTACCTCCCCCCATTACACACCCCTCAACCTCCCAAAATTCATTTTCAAGCAAGAAGAGAACAATGAGTTTCAAGTTTTATTTGTCAGGTGCAGTCAACACAGGGTAGACAGTGCAATGAAATGTGTTGGACGAGAGTCGGTCAGTTCAGCAGTACAACTATATAAATATAAATGTCAATGAAAGAAAACAATAAAACCAAAAATAATTATATATATATATATATATATATATATAAAGAGTAGGCAAGGAAATATGTAAAAGGAAGGGATATAAAATAAATATGTGTATGAATATATAATATAGAGCAGTATGTATGAAGTGAGCAAATAAAATGAAGATCCAACAAGCCGTTGTCTCTTGTATATTTAATTAAGCAAAAGAATAAAGCAATCAAATAAAATGGTGATCAAGAATATAAAGTAAACAAAAGGAAGAGCGAGCGAGTACACAGAGTCAAGCTATTTCAGCTGAAGGCACAGAACTCACACAGAGGTGTGTACGAGGAGTCTGACCCCGAAGGGCAGATGCAGTCACATATTTATAACCTCACAATACATAGAAGTAAAAGAAAGGGAAGGATATCAGAATCAACTCTGGCCCACATCATCTCTCTCTCTAGCTAAGTGTCTTATCCAAGGATCAGAGCACAGGGCCGACAAGTTGTCCTTCAGTAATCAAACCCAAACAAGATACCAACGTACTTTACATCAGAGGTGACCCATAACAGAAAGTATCAACGTACATAGAGGGCATATTGCACAGTGGGTTCAGAGTTGGCAAGTGAATTGCAAAGAGGGGATGTGGTGACATGTGAATGCACAGACAGAAGTATATCTTTATGAGTTCAGTAGCCTGATGGCCTGGTGGTAGAAGCTGTTTTTGAATCTGGTGGTGCATGCAGCCATCCTCCTGTACCTTCTACCAGATGGTAGTAGGGAGAACAGGCTGCGTGCTGGGTGGCTGCGGTCCTTGATGATGTTGTGAGCCTTCCTCAGGCATTGCTGGAAGAAGATGTCCTGAATGGCAGGGAGTCTTTTGCCGATGGTGTGCTGCGCTGCTGACGCTGCTCTCTGTAGCGCTTTGTGACTGTGGACAGAACAGTTCCCGTACCAGACTGTGACACAGCCAGTCAGCAAGCTCTTGATGGTGCATCTGTAGAAGGTAGCGAGGATGTTGGCGTTCATACCAGACTTCCTCAGTCTCCTCAGGAAGTAGAGCCGCTGACGAGCTTTCCTGACCACAATGTCTGTGTGTAGGGTCCAGGAGAGGTCCTCAGTGATTTGGAACCTAAAGCTGCTCACCCTGGGTTTGTGTCCGCCTCCCTGTTGTCTCCTGTAGTCCACGATCATCTCTTTCGTTTTACTGACGTTGAGAGAGAGGTTGTTATCTTGGCACCAGCTGGTCAGTGCCTTCACCTCCTCTCTATAGGCTGTGTCATCGTTGTCTGTGATGAGGCCCAGGATGGAAGTGTCGTCAGCAAACTTAAGGATAACGTTTGAGCTGTGTTTTGCAACACAGTCATACGTGAACAGGGCATACAGGAGAGGGCTGAGCACGTGACCCTGCAGTGCACCTGTGTTGAGGGCCAGCGAGGAGGAGGTATGGCTACAGATTCTCACCACCTGGGGACTGTCCATCAAGAAGTCGGAGATCCAGCTGCAGATGGAGGAGTCCAGACCAATATCACCAAGCTTAGAGACGAGTTTTGAGGGAATAATTGTGTTGAATGCTGGGCTGTAGTCGATGAACAGCATCCTCACATATGTATTCCTCTTGTCCAGGTGGGAGAGAGCAGTGTGTGTCGCCAAGGCGATGGCGTCATCCGTGGACCTGTTTGGTCTGTATGCAAACTGTAGAGGGTCCAGGGTGTCAGGAAGGAAGGAGCAGATGTGGGTTCTGACTAGCCGCTCGAAGCACTTCATGATGAGTGATGTTAGTGCAACAGAGCGGTAGTCGTTTAAGCAAGAGGCCACCGACCTCTTGGGTCCCGGAACGATGGTGGGACTGATTAACAATTGCTGCATCATCCACTGCGATGAAAAGTCTTTGTGAGTGTTGAGGAAAGTTTTCACTGACAGCTGTTGATTGATGCACATCAGGTTCTGGTCCTGAGGAGGTTCAGCATCGACAGGTCGCCCTCAGACAGCCGGGGGGGAGGAGAGCTGCTGAGGGTGCTGCAGCAACCCCCCACCCCCAGCTGGGTGAGGTATATCTGAGAGATGGATCTTCGAGCTAAATGCTAATGTCAGCATTCTAACATGCTGATGTTTAGCAGGTATAATGTTTACCATGTACACCGTCTTAGTTTAGCGTGTTAGCATGCTAATATTTACTAGTTAGCAGTAAACACAGAGTGCATTTTTGAAACGTTTTACTTTCTTTGTGTTCAAACAGAACAGAAAGCCTGCATTACAAACTGTACAGAGGTTGGGGGTGTTTTAAAGAGGTGGGATTTTAATTCAATTCAATTCATTTTTATTTATATAGCGCCATATCCTAACAAAGTTATCTTAGGGCACTTTTTCATATAGAGCAGGTCTAGACCGACTCTTTATATTTACAGAGACCCAACAATTCCCACCATGAGCAAGTGCTAGGCGACAGTGGCAAGGAAAAACTCCCTTTTAACAGGTAGAAACCTTGAGCAGAACCAGGCTCTAGGTGGGCGGTCATCTGCCTCGACCGGTTGGGTTGAAGGGGGAGAGAGAGAGCAGGAAGAAAGAGAACATACAGCAGCACAATACAGTTCCACACAGGGATGCAAAGCAATAGTTGTGGTAATGGTACTGATGTTAACACCAACAGAAATAATACTAAGAGCAATATTATAATAGTAATACTAATAATAAGAGCAATAACAGTAATAGCAGCAGCGGGTGCAGAGGAGGAGCACGGGGGCAGCAGGTGGCCGCAACCATAGATCCAGACTCTACAGCTCCGGAGGCAGAAACACCTGCAGAAAGCAACAGAAGGAGAGAGAAAGGGGAGAGAAAGCACACAACTACGGGAAGAAGTTGAGTTAGTAACAAACATTGATGGGATATGAGGGCGTACAGATGGAGAGGAAGAGGAGGAGAGAGGAGCTCAGTGCATCATGGGAAGTCTCCCGGCAGTCTAGGCCTATAGCAGCATAACTAAGGGGTGGCTCAGGGCTCACCTGAGTCAGCCCTACTATAAGCTTTATCAAAGAGGAAAGTCTTAAGCCTACTCTTAAATGTGAGGAGGTTGTCCGCCTCCCGTACACAAACTGGGATCTGGTTCCACAGGAGAGGAGCTTGATAGCTGAAGGCTCTGGCTCCCATTCTACTTTTAGAGACTCTAGGAACCACAAGGAACCCTGCATTCTGGGAGCGCAGTGCTCTAGTGGGGTAATAGGGCACTATGAGCTCTTTAAGATATGATGGTGCCTGACCATTTAGGGCTTTGAAGGTGAGGAGAAGGATTTTAAATTCTATTCTGGATTTTACAGGGAGCCAGTGTAGAGAAGCTAATATTGGAGAGATATGATCTCTTTTCCTGGTTCTTGTCAGTAAACGTGCCGCAGCATTCTGGATCAGCTGGAGAGTCTTAAGGGACTTATTGGGGCAGCCTGATAGTAGAGAGTTGCAATAATCCAGCCTAGATGTAACAAATGCATGGACTAGTTTTTCTGCATCTGTTTGACAGGATGTGCCTGATTTTTGCAATGTTACGTAAATGAAAAAAGGCAGTTCTTGAAGTTTGTTTTATGTGGGAGTTAAAGGACATATCCTGATCAAAGATAACTCCAAGATTCCTTACGGTGTCGCTGGAGGCCAGGGCAATGCCATCTAGAGAAACTATATCTTTAGATAATGTGTTTCGAAGGTGTTCGGGGCCAAGTACAATAACTTCAGTTTTGTCTGAGTTTAACATCAGAAAATTGCAGGTCATCCAGGTTTTTATGTCCTTAAGGCATGCTTGAAGTTTAGCTAATTGATTGGTTTCATCTGGCTTGATCGATAAATATAATTGGGTATCATCTGCATAACAATAAAAATTTATGGAGTGCTTCCTAATAATATTGCCCAAAGGAAGCATATACAAGGTAAACAGAATTGGTCCAAGCACAGAACCTTGTGGAACTCCGTGACTAACTTTGGCGTGCATGGAGGATTCATCATTAACATGTACAAACTGATATCGATCTGATAAATAGGATTTAAACCAGCTTAGTGCGGTGCCTTTAATGCCAATTAAATGTTCTAGTCTCTGTAATAGAATGTGATGGTCAATGGTATCAAATGCGGCACTAAGATCTAGTAAGACAAGTACAGAGACAAGTCCTTTGTCAGATGCAATTAGAAAGTAATTTGTAACTTTCACTAGTGCTGTCTGAAAATCCTCAAACAGCTTATTGTTGTGTAGAAAGTCACACAACTGATTGGCGACTGCTTTCTCAAGGATCTTAGAGAGAAAAGGAGGGTTAGATATAGGTCTATAATTTGACAGAAACCCCTGGATCAAGAGTGGGCTTTTTAAGAAGAGGTTTAATTACAGCTACTTTAAAGGACTGTGGCACATAGCCTTTTAATAAGGACAGATTGATCATATCCAGTAAAGAAATGCTAACTAAGGGTAAAATTTCTTTAAGCAGCCTAGTTGGGACGGGGTCTAAGAGACACGTTGATGGCTTAGATGAGGAAATCATGGAAGTTAGCTGATTAAGGTTGATGGGAGAAAAGCAGTCTAAATGTACATCAGGTTTTACAGTTGTTTCTAAGGTTCCTGTGTTTGAAGATAAGTCAGTACCAACTGAGGACAGGAGGTGCTGAATTTTGTCTCTAATAGTTAGAATTTTATCATTAAAGAAGCTCATGAAGTCGTTACTGCTGAGGTCTATAGGAATACATGGCTCAACAGAGCTGTGACTCTCTGTCAGCCTGGCGACAGTGCTGAACAGAAACCTGGGGTTGTTCTTATTTTCCTCTATCAATGATGAGTAGTAGGCTCCTCTAGCGTTACGGAGGCCCTTCCTATAAATTTTAAGACTATCTTGCCAGGCTAAACGTGATTCTTCCAGATTGGTGGAACGCCATTTCCTTTCAAGTTTTCGCGATGTTTGCTTTAATTTGCGGGTTTGCGGGTTATACCATGGAGCTAACCTCCTCTGTTTTATTATCTTCTTTTTTAGAGGGGCGATAGAGTCGAGTGTTATTCGTAGTGAGCCTGCAGCACTATCAACAAGATGATCAATTTGGGAGGGACTAAAGTTAACATAGGAGTCATCTGTTACATTGAGACATGGAAGTGAATTAAATGCCGATGGTATCACTTCCTTAAATTTAGCAACAGCACCATCAGATAGACATCTAGTGTAGGAATGTTTGCCTAATGGCGTGTAGTCCAGTAATAGGAATTCAAAAGTTATTAAATAATGGTCTGATAAAAAAGAATTCTGTGGAAAGACTATTAGATGTTCAATTTCAATGCCATAGACAAGAACAAGGTCAAGGGTGTGGCCAAAACAGTGAGTGGGTTTACGTACACTCTGACAGAAGCCAATTGAGTCTAATAATGAGATAAACGCAGCACTAAGGCTATCATTTCCTACATCTACATGAATATTAAAATCACCTACAATAATTATTTTATCTGTTTTAAGGACTAAACCTGATAAGAACTCTGAGAATTCAGATAAAAATTCAGAATACGGTCCAGGAGCTCGGTACACTATAACAAATAGAATTGGCTATAGTGTTTTCCAGGTTGGGTGTGAAAGACTAAGAACAAGGATTTCGAATTTAGTTTAGGTTTAGGTTTGATTAATAGGCTTGAGTCGAAGATGGCTGCAACTCCACCTCCTCGGCCTGTGCCTCGAGGAATGTGAGTATTAATGTGACTGGGGGGAGTGGATTCATTTAGGCTAACATATTCATCCTGACACAGCCAGGTTTCAGTAAGACAGAATAAATCAATATTATGATCTGATATTAGATCGTTCACTAGAACAGCTTTAGATGAGAGAGATCAAATGTTTAAGAGTCCACATTTAATTCTCCTATTTTGTTGTACTGTTGCAGTGGTGGTTTTAGTTTTTATTAGGTTTTTATGTGTAACTCCTCTTCTGTTTACTTTTGATTTAAATAATTTAAGTGGTGGGGGGGCAGACAACCTCTCTTTAGTTTAGTTTAGGGTGGGTAACTGCTCTAATGGAAGCGCAGAGAAGCGTGTAGGACTGCAGCTCTGCCTCCTGGTCTGGACCACAGACTGTATTAAGTCTGTGGTCTGAACTCTGAGCTTGTCAAACACATTTTTTTTGTACTATTGTCTGTTTGTGTAGGTCCTGTGTACTTCAGATATTTCATAATAATTCCTTTGCCCACAGAAAGGCTAAAGACCTTGCTGATTTCAGACCAGTGGCAGGGTTTTTAAAAACAAACTGTTTTGGAAAAGTCACAGATCTGCACTCTACGGAACTCTTTGCACTCTGGCATCAGTGAGTTGGTGGAATATTCACTCAGCATGCTGGCAGCCAACATACTGATACATTTTGCTCTAAACAGCTAGGATATTCATGTCTATGGATCATTTTCTCAAAGATCCTTTTACATTTAACACAATCACCCCGAAATACAGCAATGCAAAAAATGACTGACACTGCCTCAATCTCTGAGACGTTAGTGGAGGTCCTGAAAGATAGAAAATGGTGTTAAAATATCCTGCTCACAGCACCTTAAGCACTGAAGCACCTCTATCACAGTCTGGTTGTGTGCCACCAAAAGCTGTCCCAAGGTCTGCTGGAGGTCAGAGGTCAGGGTGAGCTACAGCCCTGCACTGCAGCAGCTGGTAGTGTCCTGCTCAAGGAAAGGAAACAGGGCAAATGTGAGCCAGCATCAGTCCTGCCATTAAAGTCCAGTTTCACTGAGCGCTCGACCTGAAGTGATAACCAGCCTTTAAAAATGGGTCTTGGGTGGAAGTAACAAATTACATTTACTCTGGTAACTGTAACAAAGTTGTTTTTTCTGTAGTTTTTTGAGTATTTTTTAAAAGTCAGTAACTTTACTTTTACTTAAGTATTTCATCTAATTGAATTTAATTTATCTCAAGTTACATTTCAAGTCGCATTAGTGACAGAGTAAGAACAAAAGTCATATGAAAACGTCCTGAAAAACTGTGTGAGAATGGAACAGAAGAAAGGAGCCAATCAACAGCTACAGCAGCGAAGAAGCTGCTGGTGTGTCTGTTATTGCAGGAGGGCAGAGCTCCATGTCCACAGAGGAGACACTCTGGAAAACATACATGCTCTAAATGTTCACGTTCACTGATTGAGTGCCAGGGGGGTTAAGAGGTGGAGTCACACCCGGGTCGGGGCTAGCAGTTTGTGAACTGTACAAAACCTGTAATATAATAAACATCATTATGGGTTATGGACCTTTAAGATTAGCATTACTGTATCTCGGCATAGATTTAAAAAAAAGGTTATATGTACCTTAATTAATCACTGATTTAATTCTTCAGTGGGTGAGCATGCTAAGTGACCCATATCAAACACAACCACGATGTTGCGTGACCAACAGGTGCATGCTGGGTCTAGCTAAAATACTAATGCTGATATACTCATGGTGAATCCTCCAGCAGTAATTTCACTGAGAAACTTTTACCTTCAGTGAGGGGTGTGAGGCCTTTCTGCTGTTATTGACAATCATCCCTGTCATAGCTGTGACTTCCGAGCGCTCATTCACCTCAAAACGTTTTAAATTTGAGGAGTGCAGTGGGACCAGATTGAGTGACAGAGAGGCTCAGTGGACTTGTTATATTAACGCTGGGGATGAACGAGCAGAGTTGAACCTACAGCAGATTGTGGAGGACTTTGCGGTGCACAAGGCTCACAGAATGATGTTCATACAGATGAGCACAACAACAAACTCACAGAGCTCACTGTACAGAGGAGAATGTCAACAACCACTGCGTTCCCTAGAAATGTAGTTGTGTGTGTTGCACTGTGCAGTGTGTAAAAACTGTGCAGGCTCTCTTTTTGCTTTAATGTGGGCTGTAGCTGCTGTCGGGTTTATATTGTCTATACATCTGTGTTGTCTGCCTTGGTGATGCTTTATTCTGCTGTTAAAGTGGCAGGTTATTTCAATCATCTATTATTTCTTTTTGAACCCTCTGTGGTGTGCATAGCTCTTTTTATTTATTGTTGGTCATTTTTGTGTAATTGTCTGAGTGTTGTCCTCTTTTCTGGTTAATTCTAGTTATACTGAGGAAGGCGGTTGTACTGTATATTTATAATTGATAATCAGTTAAATGCACTGGCTGCAAATGTCCATCTATAGAAAAGGAATTTATTGTTGGTTTGGACACAAAGGCTTGATGGTGTGGTTCACATGTTAATGCACTTTATTTTGTAGCCTAAAGATTTCTTTAATGTAATAGTTCAATCTTATGACATTAGCACTATCATCAGAAGAAGAATTACTTTATTAATAAAATCATATACCCCCCTCCTTAAAAATCAAATGCAGTAATGTTTACTCAGTCTACATTTTAACACATTTTAACCTACTTTTTTCTTTTATCTAAGTACATTTTTACACAAGTAATTTAACTTTTACTTGAGAAAAATGTAACATTAACCATAACAGTATTTTTGCTTGAGTAAAATATTCTAGTACTCTCTCCAGCCCTGCTTGTACCCTGTGTTGTCATGTCGGATGAATTGGATGTTGAGTTCAGTGAGAGTGCTGTACCTGAAATAGTGATGACACCAGAGAAATGCAGAGAAATGATCCTGTCTTTGTGTTTACCTCCGAAAAAAAGTCTTATCAAGACATCTGATCAATAAACTGTTAACAACCAGTAGATGGAACAATCGATCCATTTGTCTCGTCCATATGCACTTCCTCCACCATGTTCTCACAATGTTATGAGACAAAATATAATATGTAGTGTTATAGCTGTTTTCATGTGGTAGAATTTGAGTTGTTTGTGGTAGAAGTTGTAGGCTGTTTGCCTAAGGTTATTCATGCTGTGTCTGACATTTACTTCTCAATAAATTCATTGTTAAAATAACTTTTACGTGCTTTTGGAAAGGTTTCTTCCCTGCCTTTTCACCTGACCCTGTTCTACAAATCGTAAGTTCCACCTAATTATGTCCTCCTCCACGTGCAATGCATGCCACTGCTATAATTGGCCATTAAATTATTTAATTCTCAAACTACACAGAGCTTATTATTTAGATTATTTAATTTGGCACTAAAGTGTGCCTTTGCCTGTACTGATTACATTGCTGTTGTTTGTTTAAAACGTTTGTTTTGGTGTAATGTAACATTATTAATCACTTCATTGACTGTGCGTGTCTCCCCTTTTTGCTCTGCCTGTTAGGACACCAGCCTGTATTTATTGACTGATGTGCCTTTATGAGCCTGAATAAATCTGTTTACTGTTTTTTTTAGCTACAGGGTCAACGGTTTGATATGCATGTTACTTTTGGAAAAGAAAATCCTCAGATTGCAGCAGTTCTTTGTTATTTTTATGTTATTTTTCTACATGAAGACATTCTGCTGACATTAGTTGTTGTTGCCAATAACAATGCAGTTTTGTGACCTCCCTCTCACAGTCAGACCAATATTTTATGAACACAGCTTTGAACGTACATTGTTCACTGTGAGCTGTGACCATCTGCCACTCTACACACTTTGGTATTTGAAATTCCCCTACTCTTTTCCTATTTGACCTAACCATGGTAAGGATTTTAATTAACAATTGTTGTAGTCATGTGTCTTTTTATGCTCAGCCACTGTCTGTGACATGTCCCCAGAATGTCCAACTATGATGAGCAGGTTAATTATAGATTGCTTTTTAACCATTCGGTGGGATTCACTGTGAAAAACAGATGTATGTGGTTGTCGATGATCCATATAAAGAAAAGCAGGAATCTCAAACAACACCACAGGTATGCACAGCTGTTATAGACAGAGCCAAGGAGACTTAACAAAGAGTGAGAACAAAGAATAAACAGCTAACAACTTTGCAAACATTTCTGAAAACATTCTTTATCGTGAGGTATGATGGCAAAGATGATTTAATGCTTTTTAAAAGAAGCCTATAACACCACAAATGTTGCAAACTGGTGAAAAATGAATGCACCTCTTATCATTGTGGGTAGAGAAGATAACAGTTTTCTTTCAGGGGTGTGGCAATGCCATTTTTCTTAGTTTCTACTTTGTCCTCACTATCTGTAGTTAAACACCTCAGGAATGTTTGTTCACTTATACAGTATATCCTTTTTTTTCAGCTAATAAAACTCAAATGTGTGCATCAGACTCTCAATAACAAACTGTCTCATCCCTTTACGAAACAGCACTATATTCAAATCAACAGTACATGAAACAGCAGCCACTAACTGAGGTATATGGATCAGGTTCATAGTATGAACGCATTTAGTTGCAAGACAGCCAACACATTCACTACAACAAACTGGAGGAAGACATCCAATTAATCATAATTAAACATCAAATCTGTATATAAATAAAATATGATGGTTTGTGAAATACAAAACTTAAATGATTAGGTCAATAAAAAACATACGAGTATATTTATACCAATATTATCTAATCATCATAACAAGTACTTGCTTTCTCTTAGAATATACCAGCAGTTAAATTGATATCTGTGTAAAATTCACTTCATATAAACTTGTTAACTTGTTGGAGTGTCTCATGTGACATAATGTATGTATGCATTTATGTATTTGCTCTGACTGTTCAAATACACTGTGTGAGATTTACAGTGCAATAGATATTTGGCAGTGAAATTACATCTATTCGGGGAAGAGATTAATAATTCAAACACTCACTTCATGTCACAAATTTTCCATATGTAAATGAACTCATAAGCAAAAGCATTACAACATGATCATATACCTTTGGTGTATAACCTCAGCTGGTCCAATCTTGATCTTTTCAGTGCATTTTAATAAGATTTGTGACCAATTTAAAATCTAAGAACTACACCGATGAGCCATAACATTATGACCACCTATATAATATTGTGTAGGTCCCCCTTTTGCCGCCAAAACAGCCCTGACCCGTCAAGGCATGCACTCCACTAGACCTCTGAAGATGTGCTGTGGTATCTGGCACCAAGACGTTAGCAGCAGATCCTTTAAGTCCTGTAGGTTGCGAGGTGGGGCCTCCATGGATCGGATTTGTTTGTCCAGCACATCCCACAGATGCTCCATTGGATTGAGATCTGGGGAATTTGGAGGCCAAGAGAGAGCAGGAGGAAAGAGAACATACAGCAGCACAATACAGTTCCACATAGAGATGTAAAGTAATAGTTGTGGTAATGGTATTGATGTTAATATATAGAAAATAAATAGAAATAATACTAATAGCAATATTATAATAGTAATACTAATAATACGAGCAATAACAGTAATAGCAGCAGTGGGTGTAGAGCAGGAACACGGGGGCAGCAGGTGGCCTGCAACCATAGATCCAGACTCTACAGCTCCAGAGGCAGAAATACCTGCAGAAAGCAACAGAAGGAGAGAGAGAGGAGACCATTTAGGGCTTTGAAGGTGAGGAGAAGGATTTTAAATTCTATTCTGGATTTTATAGGGAGCCAGTGTAGAGAAGCTAATATTGGAGAAATATGATCTCTTTTCCTGGTTCTTGTCAGTAAACGTGCTGCAGCATTCTGGATCAGCTGGAGAGTCTTAAGGGACTTATTGGGGCAGCCTGATAATAGAGAGTTGCAATAATCCAGCCTAGATGTAACAAATGCATGGACTAGTTTTTCTGCATCTTTTTGAGATTGGATGTGCCTGATTTTTGCAATGTTACGAAGCTACAGTAGCTCTTCTGTTGGATCGACCACAGCCAGCTCGCCCCCACCGCAATAACACGAGCACCATGCTTGCTCGGTTCACGTTTTTCTTCCTTGGACCACTTTTGGTAGGTACTGACCACTGCAGACCGGGGACACCCCACAAGAGCTGCAGTTTTGGAGGTGCTCTGACCCAGTCGTCTAGCCATCACAATTTGGCCCTTGTCAAAGTCGCTCACATCCTTAACGCTTGCCCATTTTTCCTGCTTCCAACACATCAACTTCGAGGACAAAATGTTCACTTGCTGCCTAATATATCCCACCCACTGACAGGTGCCATTGTAACAAGATAATCAATGTTCTTCACTTCACCTGTCAGTGGTGGTAATGTTATGGCTGATCGGTGTATATGACTGTTATAAAAAATAGTGGTGTAACTGTTCACCATTTGAAATGTGGAAAATAGGAGGTTCTTCTATTATCAAGTCTATGTCATCCTGCATCATGCCCAGCAGCAATTCTATTGCTTGATAGAAAGCCTATCCACCTTTCAGTGACCTGTTCAGCAGCTGATTGGTAAATTATTAATAATACCAATCCAATGCAGAAAGGGTTACAATGAATGATTGTACTTCAAACAGTTCAACAGATTGTGGTCCATTTTTGTGTTTTATATTATTTAATATATAGAAATTACTGTTTGAGAAGATGGCTGAAAAGACATGAGCAGGTAGCAATATTATTATGGATCCACTTTTTGTGTGTGACGCACACATCAGCAGAGTGTTATCCTCAAAACAAATTTGGATTCTTAATGATGTTATTTATTTATTTATTTATTTATAAGATGTATGTGTATTAACACAGTATGTGTGGACTTGTGAATGTAAATGTGATGTATTTGTTGTTGTTTGTAGAAGTTTAATAAAGGGTTAGGATTAGGCTACATAAGGCCGGCAGTTTTCATCAAATGCTGTTGCTGACAGGACCACATGGTGATCCACAGTATTTGTGACCAGAAACATGTCTATTGGCTATGTATGTTATCAATGGTGAAATAAATACCTCACCACTGATTCATCTTAACACAGGCCGCAATATAATTCCTCAAAAATGTATTTGGCAGACCAAATGAGTGGGATATAAATGTATTTTCTAGGAGTCAGGGTTGCCACATAGGATGCAAATGTATTTAGCTTGTGTTTTAGTTAAATGCTTATAGGCTGTGGCTAGCAGCAGCACCAAATACAGTTGTTTTCATATTTTGGTACAGTCCAGTTACACATCAGACATAAATTTAAGGGTGTTATTTTTGCTTTGTTTTTTTTCTTACAGGGATTGAAAGGGTTTTTCTATTTACACTGTTTTTATCACCTAACACACAGCTGACCACCTGCTGAGGTCATTCAAGCAACAGGATCTCAATTATTTTTCATCTTGCAGTCTCATATTTAACCTGTTTACACAAGTGACTTGATTTTGGTTCAATAATGATCTGAAACCCTAAACCTGACCTAAACCTAAACAAGATTAACAGAATAAAAGTAGTCCCATCTTATTTGAAACCCCTGATATTGTTGGTGTGTGATATGTCCTTTTGTTTAGAAAGAGACTCATTCATTATTCATTTATTAGTATTAAGCTGCCATCAGACTGAAGTCATCAAAAATCATAAAGCAGATTATGACAACAAAGAGCTTCTCCCACTTAATATCTATGTCATTTGGTCTGAAAGGAATCCATTGAAGTCAATAGAGAAAGAATCATGGACTGCATATTAATCTGAGGGGACTCCTGTTGTAGCGTCTACAAGCAAAATCCCATTATCAGGAAACAGACGTTTCCAACGTTTGACGAAACCAAACATTTATAAGGCTAATTATCTGCAGCAATCTGGGATAATCTCATTTAAATCTCATCTCAATGTTTCTTACAAGTTTGCCTTGGATTTATTTGCACACAGACTAAAGCCTCCTTACAGACAACACAGCACTGCTATTTCCACCATTCACCTGTTGCCATTCTTGTCACACCTTACAATAGTTTACACTCCAGAAGTCCAAGTCAAATTTAAATTCATGTGGATGGCCCTGACTGGATCGGGAGACAACATATTGAGTCCTTAACCCATTTCATTTTAGAGGAGTATCTGTAGTGACCATCACCACACTGACTAAGAGAAGTTGCTCTAGAATGGAAAATATCTCATTGACTGCAGTGACTGGTGGGTAAACGATATACCAGCTATATACTGTACTGTATTGTGCTGCTGTATGTTCTCTTTCCTCCTGCTCTCTCTCTCCTGCTCCCCCCCTCCCCCTTCAACCCAACCGGTCGAGGCAGATGACCGCCCACCTAGAGCCTGGTTCTGCTCGAGGTTTCTACCTCCTACCTACCTTTTCCTTGCCACTGTCGCATAGTGCTTGCTCATGGTGGGAAATGTTGGGTCTCTGTAAATATAAAGAGTCGGTCTAGACTTGCTCTACTCGAAAAAGTGCCCTGAGATAACTTTGTTATGATATGGCGCTATATAAATAAAACTGAATTGAATTGAATATTCATTACACCTCAGAAAGAGCCTTTTAGCCTGTGAATGTGACATTGATGACAACTAATGTGATCCTTACATCAGCTTCCATTCCATATTCATGTGAAGAGAAAAAGGCTGAAAAGCACCTTTGAAAGGTGTGTATATATACTTTACATTAGCAAAGATCGTGCAATGCATGAAAAGGCTTTTTTCAGGCAATATATGTGAGACTAATGGCGAGGACATTGATTGAACAGATTGAAATAAAACTATTACAGGCATTTTTAGGGCAAGTGTTGATGTAGGATTTATAGGAAATCTTTCTAATGGCATGATTTTTCGTTTATATCGCAACTGTGACAATCCAGTTTCAGGGGACCTTCTCCCGACGGATTGGACTGGGTCTTACGTACAGGAGAAATCTGGACACCCAGTTTGTAGAAATATTAACTATCAAATAAAATCTATATTGTTCTCACTTGGAAACAGGAAGGCACCATTGGGAGTGGGTTCCCGAGCCCATCCATGTTCTAAAGGCTTTATGTCATTTTCCCAGTGGAGCTGATTAAGCCTGTGCTTCTCAGTTATCCAGAGAAGTTCTGGATAGATGATTGTTCCATTTCATACTACACTGTTTTTGTGCTGTTGTCTTCCTTTCTTTCTTTAATTGATGTTCTTATATTTCTTAGATCAAAATTAAAACAAACTATCTTACAGACTGGTGTAGATGTTTTCTAAAATATACCATAATGAAGTTTGCTTTCTGTTGGAAGCATGAACATGCATTGCAAATATTGTGTGTTTGTGACTAATGGATGAGGAGAAACACTTCTAAAATTTGAAAATTTGGTATGATGATGGTGCTAGAAGAAAGATGACGTGGTCTCCAAGAACACCAATAGTGTTTGTGTGGTGCTACATTCTAACACTTAAGCATAAGCATAACCATTATGACTACTAATACTTTACATGCTAATATGTTAAATACTCCAGAGTTCCACATGCACAAACAATATGCTGAGATTCTCCTCTAATACAAGGGCACATAGAAGTGTTTACAGTGTTGTGGGTGGGTTCATGGAATCATTCTAGCATAGTGGATGTATTTTTTTTCTCACAAATTCTAACATACTCCTCCAATCACTTCCTATAACTATAACCTGATATCCACTGGATTATGCCCCTGACCAGGTCAAGAAAACCCCAGCTCCTCTATTGATCCCTCTCTTACCTCTTCTCCTCTCTTGGCTCTTTGACCTCCGGACGAGGTCCTCTCCACTGTGTAGTCTGCCCAGAGCAGACTCACCAACTCCCTTCTTACGGAAGCCACATTGGTGATCCATATATTCCTTACACCACCATCTCCCACCTGGACAACAACAACACATATGTGAGAATGCTGTTCATGGACTTCACTTCAGCATTCAACACCATCATCCCCTCCAAACTGATCACCAAACACAGGGGCCAGCCCATTAACACCTTCCTCTACAACTGGTTACTGTACTTGCTAACCAACAGACCCCAGTTTGTTAGGTTAGCCAACCACACCTCCTCAACCCTCACCCAGACAGTGGCGTGCCACAGGGCTGTGTGCTGAGTCCTCTCTTCTACTCCCTCTTCACCTACGACTGCACACCTGTACATGGTTCTAATACCATTATCAAGTTTGCAGACAACACAATGGTGGTTGGCCTCATTAACAACAACGATGAGTCGTCCCACAGGGAGGAGGTCCAGCACCTGGCGGCGTGGTGTGCTGACAACAACCTGGCCCTCAACACCAAGAAGACCAAACAGGTCATTGTGGAAGACCAAAGGCGGCACACCCCCCCCCATCCGTATCCGTTTCTGGCTGTCCACATCTCCGAGTCAACCCTGATCAGGAAGGCACACCAGAGTCTCTTCTTCTTGAGGAGACTGAAGAAAGTCCATCTCCTTAGATTCTGGTGAACTTCTACTGCTTCACCATCGAGAGCATCCTTATCAACTGCATGACAGTATGGTACGGCATCTGCTCTGTCTCGGACCGAAAGGCACTGCAGAGGGTGGTGAAAACTACCAGCGTGTCCCACTGAACATTGCACTAGGACTGTCTCTATCTCACTGGCAGCTGGCTCACACTTACTCAATACTGCCAAACTACTACACATACTGTATTCTCACTTACTTACACCATATACACTCTCGCATACCCATACATTTTATACTACTGTCCATACTGTATATATCTGACCTAGTGTATTCATATTATATATAAGTCTTAAATAAAACTGTGATGTTTTTATCGTAATCCATTATGGAATTGGAGAATGAAGTAATTTAAGGGGAAAGCAAACAGGTTTTGCACCAAAGTGCTTCGTAAAGACAGACATATACAAGCATAAAGGCATATATATGTGCATGGCAGATGTTGTGGAAATAAAGCAAGATCTGGACTATCATCTTTGTACACTGCACATATTGTTTTTACTTCACACTGTGAACCTTTGCACATCCTGCACAAAATGTACAGCGCTTCATTTTCATAAGATATATTGTACAGTTCTTTCTTATTTTATCTTATTCTATTTTATTTTATAATATTTCTTCACATTTTTATTGCTAATTTCTTTATTTACATTTGTATTCTTGACTTGCTTTTTTACAGTACTTGCTTTTTATGTGCTTTATTTTATATATATGTATATATTTTTATATTTTTCTCTACTATGCTTATTTAATCACCAATATACCAAAACAAATTCCTTGTATATATCCGATAAATCCGATTCTGATTCTGAAGATTAAAATAGAAACATGTCAAACACAATGTAAAACCCATTGTAAACCACAATAAACACAGGTTAAACACAATAAAACGCTAAGAGAATAAAAGTGGGTGTTAAGGTGCCTCTTAAAAGCATCAAATAACTAGCTGGCAGGCTATTCCAGAGCCGAGGAGCCACTACAGAAAAAGCCCTGTCCCCGGCCTTTTTTTTTCCATGAATGGGGCATAGCCAATATGCCACAGTGGGAAGATCTGGAGGATCTGGTGGTGCTGTAAGGGGTGAAAAGTATATATAGAGATATAATGTGCGGGTCTTTTTCCAGCATCACTTGAAATTGTTGACCTGTCAGCTCTATGTTAAGTTAAATTGGCTTTGTGTGGTTTCTACTTGAGGCTGTGACAGCCTTTTACCACTACCACATTGTATATTTGTGATTATTATATGGTCGGCCTGCTCAGTGGCCTTGAAAGGGTTCAGTAAAGATCAGGATTAAGTGAAAGTGAATGATAACCTGGAAGTGAAATAAACGTGTTCAAAGGCACTTATTGGCCAAATGAGCTGGAATGCAGAGACCTCCTTCACCATGACCTGCTCTGAGGCCAGCAATGGAGGACTGCGTTTGTAGTGGGAAGCTCTCAGGAATGAATGTGTCTTGAATGTGTTATCTGGTTATTTAAAAGATGCCGCAATATCCACTCAGAAAAAACAGTTTCTCAGAAAAATAACGATTCATTGAGGGACACACAATTTCACTGGTCCCTAAATAAATAAATTAAGTTGAAAAATGCTCCAACTCAAGGTCAAACAGAGTATTACCAAAGTTCTATGTGTTTATTTTACATGAATATGACTTTTTGAAACACTTCTCTTGTTTGTCCTCGATTCCTCAGACCTTGTTGCGGGATGGTAAGAGAGAGAGCACAGTCAGCACGCTCTACCTGTCTCCCTCCAACATTGAGTCAGGTCAGCAGATCACTTGTCGAGCTTCAAACAAAGCAGCCCCCAATGGAAAGGATGCTACTGTCACAATCGACATTCAGCGTAAGTAAAAATCACCCAAACTTCAAATAATGAAACTATTTGCAAAAGATAAAATGTGTTCTTCTCACTCAATTACTTACTGCTTCATTAGATGGGACTTAAAACAGTCAGTTTTTGTAACAGTACCTTTCTATGACAAAAGGATAATGTGGCCACACAATTTTTCAATTCAATAGGCTTTATTGGCATGACATTTGACGTGTTGCCAAAGCACAATTACAATTATGAAAGAAAAGTTAAGAAATGAAATGAAGATAACGTGAATGTGAATAACAATATTAGTTAATATTAGTTGTGTGTATAATATAAGTAATCAAGTTAGTATTGGTAGGGATAATACAAGACATCCATTAGTCTATAACAACATCAGCACAGATCTCTGGGCCTGGAAATGATTGATCTCAGTTTTCTCAATGGAAATTATGGATTTTTTAATTTTTAACCAAATGTGATATTTCCCTTTTTTCATTATTTCTATTGAGTCTGCTAGTTCTGAATTATACCATATCAACATTCCCCCTTATTCTCTACCCTGGGTGACTCCATTTGGTTTTGTTGATGGGACTATAAACTCTCTATAGTTAATGGGACAATCAGTGGGGGCATTCCCTTTATGCCAAGTCTCCTGCAAAATAACAATATCAACATAATTTACCATGTCTAAGAAGTCAAGATTTCTTAGTAAGAGTAAGATTTTAAACTCTGAATATTCCAAACAGATATGCTAAAGGTGAAACAGCTTCCTTGAAGAGATGTACATGATCATAAAGATCTTGTACAGTGAGAGAGGGGTTGTGGACAATGTGAACACTCTTATAAATCTGTGTTGCGCTCTCTGGTACTTTTTATGTTTTTCTTTATTATTAGTTTTCAGCTCTCCCTTTCCGATTACATTCACCAGGGAAGAACTTTGAACATCTGACAATTCACTTGTCAAACTTTTTCACCACTTTTCACACAACCAGAAAGTTTTGCAGAGATTTTAGTTGGCGGGACTTGCAGGAGATGTCTGCGGGGGAAACGCGCCAGAGCGCTGGTTAAACTGTGACAGCTGGGATTTCGAACTGACACTGTACCATCTTATATAAGCTTTTGTGAGGACATGTGGTGTGCTGACTAAAACGTTCCACACATACAACAACAAACCCTGGTTTACAGCTAAACTCAGGCAGCTTCGTCAGGCCAAGGAGGAGGCCTATAAGAGGGGTCAGAATCCTGTACAACCAGGCCAGAAACACAAGAAAGGAGATCAAAGTAGCAAAGAGAAGCTACACCGAAAAGCTTCAAAACAGGTTTTCAGGCAACCACCCGGCCTCAGTGTGGAGAGGCCTGCAGGACATCACCAGCTACAGGAAACCATCCCTCACACTGTGGAGAACCATCAACACGCTGACCAGCATATCTACACGCCCCCCACCTGCACTCAGGATCTGTGAAGAGGATGTGTGTCAGCTCTTTCAGAGACTGACGATCAGGAAGGCACAAGGCCCAGGCAGCATGTCACCCTCCTGTCTGAAAGCCTGTGCTGACCAACTGGCCCCCATCTTCACACAAATCACTGGAGCTGAGTCCCCTCCTGCTTCAAACGCTCAACAATGATCCCAGTCCCCAAGAGCCCCTCTATCAGAGAACTCAATGATTACATCCTTTGAAAGACTGGTGTTGGCCCACCTGAAGGACATCACAGCCCCCCCGCTGGACCCCCTGCAGTTTGCCCATTGGGCAAACAGGTCAGTGGATGTTGCAGTTAACATAGGACTGCACTACTTCCTGCAACACCTCGACTACCCAGGGACATATGCAAGGATCCTGTTTGTGGACCTCAGCTCGGCATTCAACACCATCATCCCAGAAGTCCTCCACTCTAAATTCACCCAGTTTACTGTGCCAGCCCCCACCTGTCAGTGGATCACAAACTTCAATAATCAGCACTGGCACCTCCCCTGGATGTGTGCTCTCCCCTCTGCTTTTCTCCCTCTACACCAATGATTGCACCTTAGTGGGGGGAAAGCAGGGGAACACAATGGCACAGATAATTAAATCAAGATTACAGACGTTATGTTCTCAGCCAATGACAGTGTGTACAATTTAGTAAAAACCATGTGTGCTTTGGTCCTGCCTTTTTTTAATTTCACTCTTTACCTCTTCATAGTGTCATCCAAACACACTTTTACGAATAATTAAATTGTCAATTATATTTTTTTTATCACCACTATTTGCCGCAAGTTATGGATTTGGAATAGGAGGCTTTTGCATTCTTCACAGCTCCTTCAAAGCTAATAACTATGACTAATAAAGCAGAATATGCTATTCAGAGATGTGTTTCACTTGACAAATCTATTCTTCCTCCCCATGCATTCTTTTTCCGCTTCAGTTTTGCCATCCAAAAATAATGGAGTTCACAGGGTATAGCTTAGAGAGACTGAGATGTGTGAGCTAACTGATTAACGGCTGTTGTGCTTATTGTAAGAAAGGCCCTTAATCCTTTTGTCATGTAAAACAATGGTATCACCATTTTCCATGGAAAGTCAAGAGTTGAAAAACAAATGTTTGATACTACCCCGCCACTTGCAGTTCTGGTAATAGAGCCACCTGGCATCTACTGACAGTGCTCCAAACACCTCCAGAGTAACTGAAATGTGCCTATCTTCAGGAAACAGCCAATCCAGTCTACCTCCACAGCAAAGTAAGGGGTGTTTGAAGTAATGGCACTGCTGTTAGTTTTTCACGCTAGCCTAAATCATTCCCAATGCAGTGTTTGAGCCAAGTGCTTAAACATGCTCTCTTTGTTCCATTTAACATGTGCATACTGTATAACTGTGACGTGAGGGTGAGGTGGGTTTGGAGAGAGAATGAAAAAACACAAAGAAGCAATTCAGCATTTTTAGAAAGGCAACCATGAGCTCATGAGCTTTGCTGTTTGGTGGTCAGGGTAGGAGAGGGGGTGTGACAGGTGTTGGATCAATAAGTGATGGTGCTATCAAGGTTGAGAGGTTGCAGAGACTCCTGTGGTCTTTGAAAGCACAGCACCTCACCACTGGGGGCAGCCAATGTTAACCACTGGCTCTTAGGGAGGCAGCTGCTGCTGTCCACTCTACAGCCAGCACTCTGTACCCTGCACTGGCAGTACGCCTTCAATGCACCAGGCAGAGAACAGTCAAACACACAGGGTTAGTGTGGGGCTCTATATAACTGGGAATCAGCATATCTACAGCATCATTACAGCTCCCAGACAGCTTCTAATGTGTTTTTGACATTGATATTTCTGCTCCAGACCAGACGTGCATACACAATGAAGCAGCTCCTGTACTGTTCCTCTGCTATTGACACAACACAACAGTGTCTGAAAAAACACCATGGATATTTTTCAGCTTGATTATAAATGAATTTCAAAATTAGAGAGTTAGTTATGGTTACAATAAAAAAGTTTAATCATGTGGTAGTCATTAAAAGCGGGTAGTGTACTGATGAAAAACAAATGAAATACGTCATCAGTGAACATTTTAACATTAATAGAAAATGTATCCAGCCAGCATTACGTTTCCTTTAAAATGTATTTGCTGTTGGAAATTAGTTGTACATAAACGTGATTTGTAGGAGGCAGGGTTGCCCAGGCATGTTTAGCACAGCTTAGCACAAATACTGAAAGTGGGGGGCAGGGAAACTCATCAAAGGTTCCTTCCAACAATTCCAAACATGTGTTAGCTACATGTTGTTTATTTAACAAGTGTATAAATAGAAAATGAGCTGTTAGCTTACGGACTAAAGCCAATTACTGGCCAACAACTCTCACGACAGCTGTTTTTGTTTTACTCAGTCTGCAACACACTCACTTCCCCCAGGCCCATGCATTTCTTGGGAACTCTCCAGGCTTGCCATTCTCCATCCATCCACCAGATGCCCTCACACTTTCCCATTGGTCCAAGTCAATGATGTCAACTGTTGGATGGCACAAAATTTTCTGATTTCAGATCTAAGCTTTGCACCACAGATCAAAAAAGTTGTCCAGTCCTGCTTCCATCAAATAAGAACCATTTCCAGAATCAAACCAATGCTTTCACACTCTCAGACAAAAGTCTTTCACGCACTCATTTTCTCTAGACTCGACTACTGTAACTCCCTCCTTTCTGGCATAAACCAAAAGTCACTCTCTCGCCTCCAACTAGTTCAGAATGCAGCAGCTTGGCTTCTTACTGGTTTTAACAGATGACATCACATCACACATGCTTTTGCCATCAGGGCCCCTCAGCTTTGGAACGACCTGCCCGAGGAGATAAAGCTCGCATAATCAGTAACTTCTTCTAAGTCACTTCTTAAAACCCATTTTTATAGACTTGCTTTTATGTGATGTCGTCTTGTTTTCTTCTTGTTCTTCTTGTTTTTTTACTGTATTTTTTATTTGTATTTATCGATCATTATTTTTTATCTTGCTTTTGTTTTGCCTTACTATTTGGCTTTCTGTTGTTATATTGCTTTCTGAGTATCCCACTTTTGCTTTGTCTGTCAAGGCACTTTGTAAACTCTGTTTTTAAAGGTGCTACATAGTAAATAAAGTTATTATATTATTATAATTTTTTTCATTAATATCACTGAACTGGTCCTACCTGCCTGGTTGTCTGCATTTGGGTCCTCTTCCTTGCTGTTTCATACACACCCCATGACAAACAACTGGTACTGGGCACAGTAACTCCAAGCAGCACCTCAGAAGTTTTCAAGGTGCCAGTTTTGCACAATGTGGTAACTCTGGACAAAACCTAAATAACCAACATGTAAACATGTAGAAAGGTTGGAGCTGTTGAAAAGTGCATATTTAAAGTACTTCACTTGTAAATCAGGAGGTCCCGGAACACAGAAAGGGTGCTGTTCCAGCGGGTCAGGGTGAGAGAAAAAGTCACGGAAAGCATAAAAAATCCACAGTGCCTGGAACACATTAGCGCCTAGGTGCTAGCTGTTAAAACTAAACTGTCATCACAAATAAAGCATTATTTATTTACATGTATTAATCAGAGCATAGAAACAGCTGTTTACGGTTTGCAGCTCTCTCTCTCTCTCGCTGACTGTCCCTTCACTTCCCTGTCATTTTCTTTCTGTCTGTGGATTGCTACAATGGGGGGGAAATGGAATTAGGGCCGAAAGTTCTATTTACAACCACGAAAAGCAAGCAGGCTAAGAAACCAAACTAAGGGACGTGTTCTGTCTGTCTGTCAATCTCCTCCACTCCATTTCAGTACTATGGATAGCTCCGCACCTACACACGCACCCCCTAATTTAGCCATACTCATTTCACCATTTCACACACAAACGCCCACTTGCTTAGCTGTGCGGCTTACAGTAATCATATGCCAAAATATTTAGACACCAAAAAGCCATAAACTACTTGCCAGCATACAGTGCATCTATCAGATACGGCACATATTAAGTCCTGCATATTTCCTCTTTTGGAGAAGGCTAGCAGATTTCCCTTCCTCCAGTCTTTGTGCTAAGCTTGGCTAAAAACATCCTGAACACGCAGATATGAAAATGATATCAATCTTCTAATCTACGTCCTGAGTAAGGCAACAACTGGATATCCCAAAATGTCGGATTATTCCTTTACTTCAGTACAGTAAATCAGAGCTAGTGAGTACCACACTTAATACTTATGCATGGCAGATCTGTGTGTTATGTAAATGAAATCTGAGCTGCATCACAATTAATCCTGATCCCAGAGTAACATGGAGAGAATCAGGTCTGGCAATTAAAAAAGTTTGTTATTTTGCAAAGGGCCTTTCATTTTCTATGGTCCCTCTGCTTACAATGAGCTGTAGGAGTCAGGGCACAGAGGAGCCAAGAGGCAGACTCTGTCCCTGGGTAATTGTAAGAAAAGGAGAAGCGCGGAAGCTAATTGCACAAAGAGGAGGAGTGTGGGCTAAATAATGCATTTTTCTTTGATAACTAATAGCCAAATGCAGATGTTGTGTGTCCACAAAGGTCCCCACGGGCACCAAAAAGACACACATACTAAAAATGCTAATGCACTCACGTGTAACATCACCAAAGTAGAGCCACAGTCAAGTATAACAGAGTGTGGTTTATCACACAGTTCTCCCAGGAGTCTGATTTCTATGACAGAGTCCCACATTTTGCTTTCTTTGTTCTGGTTGTATCTCTGTTAGGCTCTGCCTAGTTTGTGCTGATGAAAGCCACAGACAAAAGTTATTTACACACTGAGCTAGAAGAGGGTGTCTAAACACACCACAGTGTTGTCTTGAGTCTAAAAGAAGTAGAGCACCGCAGGCATAAATGTTTAGCACTGATTTCTTGCATGCATGTTTTATTGTTAGAAATATTGGTCTAATAGTAGTCTAAATAATGTCTGGAAGGTCTTTATATGAAAGTCATTCTTGGTGCACAAGAAGTTAGGTATTTTGTATTTTGATTTTGTTTGGAGTAAAGAGAGGAAGAGTAATTAGCATGAGTTAGGAGGGTCTGGCTGCAGGCTTACAGGCATCAGTCTCACAGCATCTTACTCAAACCTTAATCCTAACCATAACTGATAGTGCTGTGAGCATCTGTAAATACATCAAACTGACAGCCATGAGAGTAGAGGCTACAAGCCTGCGGTCATATTGAGGGTTTTTCACAACCCCCGTTAGCTGAGGGCCTACAACTCTGTTAGCCCTGGGTTTCCAGCAGCTTCACACAATTTCGTGATCCCAGTATTCACTGAGCCGCATTATTCCTGAGGACTTTTAGGGACCCAAAAACACCATTAACATGACCAATTTGAATCAAGGTCAGAACACAAGCAATGAAATGTTCACTGTCCAGTCAGGTCAAGCAACATTACTCAGTTGTTAACACTGTTAACCTTTTGCTTTGGTTTTGAAGCATGAATCCTTAATGTGGGTTTACAGTAAACCTAGGTTAATGAGAGGATGCAGTATTTTGTCAGTTACATTGAAACAATTGCTTCTTTTCCCCCTTTTTTCAAATTCAAAATATCAAATAAATTCAGGAAATATACTATATGTTGAAATACATGGGCTGCTGTTATTTTTCTACAAAAAATGTTTTATTAGGAGGGTTGTCTGACTTCATGAACTCTACTCCCCTTCTGTCAGAGTCAGACCTTATTCTGTCTAAACTCCTGTCTATCTTCTCCACTAATGCAACACTGATTTATACAGTAGTCTGTCTGTGGGGCATAAATAGTTGGCACATTGCACCTTTTGATTATTGAATTAGATTTGGAACCAGTTCTGTGTTAACATGAACACCTAACAGTATACTGCAGTCCAGTAAAACAACCACACTATGCAGCCTCTACAGATCATGAATAAACCACTTATCTGAGACACTGTCACTAACAATTGAACACAATAAGCCTCACAAAAATGTATTGTAGAACACTTTTCACTATTCAGTTACATTTGCAGGTGTCCATGTTATGACCACGACCTGTACATAATTTCCTAAAATGCAGTGAAGCTGTGTACAGGTGCTGACTCACACATGTTGCAAAGCTGCTCTGTGATGTCATGTCAGGTAAATGCAGGCATATTCATTGTTAAATACTTCTTGAGATAAGGGACAAAACATGTTTCAAATCTGATTTTTTATTTTTTTTAATACTGCATTATATTGAAATGGATGTATTTGTAAACAAAGGGTCTCAGCTAGCAATCATGTGAAGGAAAATGCTTTTGGTAGAACACTGTTTTTTTTCAAAGCCGACAGAAAGGGCAAAAGTCTGATCAGTAAGAAAGAAGCAGAGGGAGCTGTAAACAAAAAGAACATATTATCAAAAAAGTAAAAGACCATTAGTTTACACCATTACACAATAACAATAAGTTTTACTTTTAAGATGACAATTTTTTTGCTTCAGTGAGTTTTATTCTCTCTCAAATTCTTATTTTTGTTTGATATTTAAGAAGTTTTGTTTGATTATATTGACACACATTTGACAATGACTGAGTGGGAGTGTTTGATAATGCCTAGTACTACACCTTTCATTACTTTTTCATATAGAGTGGCAGCCTTGACTGTCCCCAAGTTTATTAAAATTAATAATACAGCCTGTTGTGCTAAAGTCCAACTCCTGTCTTTTGTATTGGTACTAAAAGCAAGATGTTTTTTTTCCAACCAGCTGGAACTAAAGCTTTCTCCCTGTGAATCTGTTTTATTTTACTTAAAAGGGCATTTCACTCACAGTGCATAGGAAGCTTATTTTGTCCCCCCATTAGAGAGGATCTTTGACAAGTATGTAAATGTGGCTTTTGTTGATCTTATGTTGCAAGGCTTTGTTTTGCTATGTTAAGTACATAAAATCATTTAAAAGGCTGCTAGATAGTGTGCTGCAGGTTCAGCTGGCTGCATGGAGTGCCAACATTCACCTCCATCCCGCCTGTTAGCTGGAACTCATCACAGACACTGATCTGCTGCCCTTACTGGGTAACTGTCCTTGGTGAAAAAACTAATAGATGTGCAATTACTGGCTTTTGTATTAAACAGGCACAAGAGGAAGAATTAAGCATGCAAAAGGTTTGTTTATCATTTGGAGATGAAGAGAATACAAATGGAGATTTTATATATTTATATATATTTCTATTTTAACAATGTAACAATTTCAATTTTTCTATCACTTACTTATAAATATATAATTAATTCAATTCAAAAGTAAATAAAATAAGTAAATAAGCAATTACAATATATGGTATATCCAAAGACTACATTAATGTCTAAATAAATCTATGTAGGATACTACTTTGAAACTCAATTTCAACTTTACGAAATGAATGCAGTATTTATAAATATTTAATTTAAACCATTTCAGTCATTTATATCCACACAGTGTTTTCTGAGCCAATGAATTTTCAAACTGCCATAAGGCTCTTTTTGTGTATTTAGTCAAAACAGCACTTGCTTGATTGTCTTCCTTGTATTGTCAATGCAATTTTAGGACACATTTGTGTTGTTTGGAGTTTTGTTTTTCTAAATAACATATTAACAATGCACAAAAATAAACTATAATGCTCATTTTTTTAGGGTATCACCTGTTAAGCTGTCATTGTCAATGTGGAACACTGCAACTGACAAGATCATAACTCAGGCTGCCTCCCACTCATCACACTTTTTTGTAATATTTTGTTTTTTGTAAATCTTTTGTACAATTGCCGGCCTATACTCAACCTCTGATTTCTCTGTTCATATTGTAAAAATGTTGATGCCCAATTCAAACTAAAGATATACTGTATATATGTAATATTTATGTCACGTATCAGCCTGATTCAGTGTTTCAGTTGTGGACCATCTTACCTGCTTCTCTGGCTCTAGTTACACCTGTCTTTTCAACAACTGTACTCATCCGATCAAACATCACAGTAACTGACTGGTTTAAGAGTTCCTAGAGAGGTTTTGAATCTGGTGAGTGTAGCCATGTGGCACTGCATTGTGATCAGATGCTGGGGTTGGGGTTGCTCATTCTGGACACAATTTCTGTTTTTTTGGTTCAGCAAAACATCTCCCAGCAGTGAGTCCAAACTTTACAGCTGCAATAGTTCCACACCCATGACCTTCACTTCAAGGGACCCAAAAAGCATTCTATGATTAACATCAGGAGTATTCAGAAGCTAATAATCTATGCAGGCTACAGGTCTGAGTGCTGCTGCTAATGCAAACAAATAAATATGAAATTTAGCTTCTCTCACATTCAGCACTTTTTTGACCAAGGAGTATTTAGGAATGTTTTGAACAAAATCTCTGAAGAGAGAGTCCACATGAAAGTGTCAAGTGTGGACAGACTTGTGGAAGATTTGTAACTCTTTACAGTGTGTGACCACAGACACTGATGACTTTAAAATGATGACCAAGCCCCCATATGCTGCTTTGTCCTTCATCCTCTCATGATCTCCCCCCTCTCTCAGACCTGCCCATTGTCAACCTCACCGTGGAGCCGCAGCCTGTTCTGGAGGGAAACCTGGTCAAATTCCACTGCACCGCCAAAGCCAACCCACCTGTCATCTACTACAGGTGAGCCTCACCACATCCACTTCACTGTGATGGTTTGTGTCCAGTGTAGACACAAAGTTTTTTTTTCCTCTGCTATCCCTTCTCACACATACTCTCTGTTGTTGTTTGTCTTGTTGGTTCACACATTTCTTACAAATCAAAGTTAGCAAATATTGTCCTAAAGCAGGGCGTTCATGAAAAAATAACTTAAACAACAAAGTGTAACTCAAGTGGTCAAGACAGGAAAAAAAGTCAACCCTAAGTTTACTTACCCAGTAAGGGATTTAAAATATTGCATTGTATACAATACATTAGGTGAACACTAATAAGTCCAATAATATGGTTAAAACTAAAATGGAAATGAAATGACAAAACAGTTTCCAGTTCCGCCACTGAGAGGATGACAGCTTAATTTTTCTGAAATAACCACCAAAAGCTTTTAGTTTTGTCAATCCCAGTGAAAATTCTGTTTAATAATGGAGAAAGGAGTTACTACTAGAAGTAGGACAACCACAAACATGATAGAAAATAACCCCGAATTGAGGGAAGGCAGTGGAAGCAGCTCTCCGGGCCCGTACAAAGTATTCTCAACAAACTCCGGGAGTTCAGAAGAGACAACAGGATACAGCTCTCTGACGTTAAACAAGAACTGAAGAGAGCAAACGACAGACTGGATGCGGCAGAGTAAGAATTGATGAAACGGAGACCATGCTTCAAGCAACATCAACGCTAATCAAGCGCTTAACACAGCGCCAGGCTAATCTGGAAGCCAGGCTGATAGGCCAGGAGGGTTGAGCTTGGAGAGAAAATTTAAGGATTTACGGGAAGGTAAAGAGGGCACCGATATAGTTGGTTTTCTGGATCTTGTTGAAAAGCGCGCTCCACCTTCCCCATGACAGGGAGCTCAGAATTGAGCAGGCACACCGAGCACTGGCACCGAAGCTTAACGGTGTGCAGGCAAAGCCCCAATCTATAGTGGTCAAGTTCAGGCGCTACCAGACGAAAGAAGAGGTGCTCCGGAGAGCATGGCAGAAAAAAAAAGTGTTCTGCAACAATGGTCGCTTTTGCGTTGACCATGACCCCCCCCCCCAAAAGTGCTTAAGAATCGCAGTGAATACAATGAGGCCAAGGAAGTGTTGAAAGAAAAACAAATTAAGGTCCAGACGCAGTCTTCTTTAATGACGGCACCCGGCTATTCCAGGATGCTGCAGGGGCAGCGAGGGACATGAGGCTACATGAGGGTTTCCAGTAACTGTGGTGAGGTCCTCAGCACAGTGGACTGACTGAAAGCATCAAAGCCATCTGTATAAATGGAGAAGACTACAAGGTAGCACTGTACACTGATAATATTTTGATCTATTTAAGTAACCAGGTCTATTTGATCTATTTGTTCTATTTAAGTAAACCCTCTAACTGTATTGTGCTGCTGTATGTTCTCTTTCCTCTTGCTCTCTTTCTCCCGCTCCCCCCCTCCCCCTTCAACCCAACCGGTCGAGGCAGATGACCGCCCAACCAGAGCCTGGTTCTGCTCAAGGTTTCTACCTGTTAAAAGGGAGTTTTTCCTTGCCACTGTCGCATAGTGCTTGCTCATGGTGGGAACTGTTGGATCTCTGTAAATATAAAGAGTCGGTCTAGACCTGCTCTATATGAAAAAGTGCCCTGAGATAACTTTGTTATGATATGGTGCTATATAAATAAAACTGAATTGAATTGAATTTAACTCATTTTCTCATTTCCTTGGTCTTAGTCATATAAATGACTGTAAAAATGAACATTCTTCTATGATATCTCTTCCTATTTCAAGCACTTCCTGTAGAAATTTCCTCAAAAACTTTTCCGAATTGAATAAGATCATTTGCAGATTTATTTGGCAGGGGAAAAAACCCAGGGTTAAACTTAAAATTCTACAAATCCCAAGGGAGGGAGGAGGAATGGCACTACCCCATTTTAAGGATTACTTTGATGCAGCCCAGATTAAATTAATTAACATGTGTAACCCAACATTTCATGGCAGGTGGAAAGACACTGAACTCTCCATTATGAATGATCCCCCAATTCATGCAGTATTGGCTCACAAAATTTGGGACGATTCATAGATATTGTGCAAAATCCATGGATCAAAGTCCAATTAAAAATCTGGAATATGATAAGAGGAGAATATAAATTAGATCATAAATTACAAATAATTAAATGGTGTGCTTTTGATCCCGAGTTCAATATACCAAAATGATTCAAATTAGAGTGCTATCTCTAGATTTTATAAAGGCCTTATGACAAAAAAATCCCATACTACAGAATACATTAAAGAAAAATGGGAAAAAGAAGGTAATCTCTCAGTATCAAATGAGGATTGGCTGGATGTATGTAAATTCCAGTGGAAATGCACCAACTCTCACATGTGGCGGGAGTTTGGGTGGAAGCGTTTTATTAGTTTCTTTATTACACCAAAGCAGAAAGGACATTTTCTGGAGGGATGCCAAATGTTGGAGACAATGCGGATTTCGGGAAGCCAATCACTGGCATATATTTTGGGAGTGTCCAATGATAAGACCTTTCTGGGCAGAATTTCACAAAGCACTAAAAAGCATACTTAACACTGACCTGCCCTTGCAATTTTCCTCACTATTTTTAGGAAGTGTTGATTTTCAGGCAAGGCGACCTGATAAATATTTGTTTGGTATTTTGATCCACTTGTAAAAAAGCGCTCACAAGGCGCTGGTTACTTCCTGAACCCCCCTACAATACAGGAGTGGATAGATATAGTAAATGACATATATGTTATGGAAAAGATTACTTTTTCTCTTTGTCTTCAGGAAAATGTATTTATTAAATTCTGGACCAAGTGGGTCAAATATGTAAGGCCCTTACAGCCAGATTTTGTTGAGGTATTGAATGAATGACCCTGTAATGTTGTTTTATTGTAGCAACCCTCATAGATTTTTTAGTGTATTTTTATTGCTCTTGTGTGCACACTTTACCTCTCCCAAAATGTACAAAGTTCTTAAATTTTGAAATTAAACCTGTGGAGGGCAGAGGAAATAAAACTGCTTGTTTAGTTGCTAATAATATAGAGTGCCATATGTCCCATGACATCACCATCCATTATCTTGTTTTATATCTGGATCTTCTTTATAATGATAATATTGTACCATACTGTTCACCATCTTTAAATGACATAATCTCTGTGTGTCATGCTGTCTGGGGCAGGGCGATCACTGATTGTAGCCTGTCTAAAAGAATGTCTAACATACTGTACCACTGGCTCACCTGCACACATAAACATTCCCACAGCAGCTGGCATCTCTTTGATTAGAAATGAGCAGACAGCCCAGAGAAGCTGCCACATTTCTGCCATTTGCCTGTGTGCCACTGCATGAACACTGAGAGAAGGGGCCAGGCCAACTACAATGCATGCACACTGAGGTTCAGACCCAGAGTCAGGACCCTGAAGTATCCTGGGAAATCCGAGACAAAAGAATGAACCTGTGCAGAGTATTCAGCATGAAAGAACAGAAACTACTAAAGCGTAACACCACATCCTTGATTTTTAGGGCCTGAGCACGAAAGGAACCTATTGTTTTTGGAAGGATTATTAGGGCCCAAGCACATGCCTCATGTCTAGACTCTGGGCTGTTTAATCTAAAGGCCTTTGCCATGAAAAGTTGCTAAAAGCTTGTGTTTCCGTTGAATGGCATGCCCGTGACGTGGTGTTGAACTTCGATGTCCCATCGTGAAACAGGAAGTTCTTGTAACTTGAGGGTACACAATCCAATACGCTCCAAATGTCTCATGCTGGATAATTTTACAGGTCATGCATCATGTCCAGACTTAAAAAAAGCCTCTTGGAGCCCTACCCTAAACCCAACAGGAAGTCCGCCATTTTGAATTTTCTGTGCAATATTTGGCCAATTTTTGTCATTTGGCGCTGTACTTTAATGAACTCCTCCTAGAAAATGTATCAGATCGACTTCAAATTTGGGCTGTGCCATCTAAAGACCTTTGTGATGAAAAGTTGCGTAAAGCTTGAGTTTTCGTTGAACGGCGTGCCCATGGCATGGCGTGGCGTGGAATTTATGTGTTTCACATTGAAACAGGAAGTGGTTTATAACTGGACTATACATTGTCCAAGAGGCCCCAAAGTTACCATGTTTCATGACCCCCCCCTCCGGCCTGAAGGCTAATTTTCAGTCACAGTCATAGCACCACCTACTGGCAGCAGGAAATGACACGTTTTATAGTCTGACATGCTACTCCGAGTGGGTTGAGCAGAACAACCTCAAATTTGGGCAGTAAAGCCTTAAGACCTTGATGATGCTTTACAGTGAATTTTGTGAGTTTTCACTGAAGGGCATGGCCATGGCGGCGCAGCAAATTTTGATGTTTCATTATGAAAAATGAAACTGTTGTAACTCAGCTCCATATGATCAGATATTTTCCATATTTCTCATGTTTGATGACATTCCCCACCTGAAGACATCTAAGGGTAAAAATTGAATCAAAGTCATAGCGCCACCTAATGACAACAGGAAGTTACAGGCCCTATACTTTTAATCACATCTCCTAGCAGGTTAACCAGATCCACCTCAAATTTGGTCAGCAAAGTCTTAAGACCTTGATGATACTTCACTGTGAAGATTGTGAGTTTTCATCAAATGGCATTGCCATGACAACGCATTGTTCGCCATAAACAGGAAGCAGTTTTTTGAGGGGCTAGGGATGCTTGAAAACTCACCAAACCTTGCACATACGTCATCAGTGGCACAAATGTACATCTGATATGGGTCTTGGACATGGGTGTGGCAAAACAGCTCGATAGCACCCCCTACAAATTTTCAAAATCAAAGCCCCCTCCTTAAAAAACACACTTAAAAAAAAGCCTCTTGGAGCCATACCCTAAAGTTTCAATTTTTAGTGACATTTTTGTCATTTCCAGGCCACTTACTTTGATGAACTCCTCCTAGAGAATTCATCAGATCCACTTCAAATTAGGGCTGTGTAATCTAAAGACCTTCGCCATGAAACATTGCTAAAAGCTTGAATTTTCGTTGAACCGTGGGCCCATGACGTGGCGTTGAACTTCGATGTCCCGCCGTGTAACAGGAAGTACTATCCAGTATGCTCCAAATTTCTCATGCTGGATAATATTACAGGTTTGATGACATCTATATGACAATATTCAGTCATAGCGCCACCTACTGGAAACAAGAAGTAAGCCTTGTGAGACAATCATCATTTGATTTACATGACACAGCAGCAGAGGGAGGAGGACAGGAGAAAGGACTGACTCTGACTGATGTCTGTCTTCTTCATTTTTTCTAAACTTCACTCAGGAAGAATTACCAAGCAGATACATTTCATTCTTTTGTGCATTGTCCAAAACACATAAAAATTCAGAGCTGTGTCATCCGGTTGGTGTCCAGCAGGGCCAGAGTGGGATTCATTTTCAGCCCAGGAGTTTCATGCTTCAGACCAGCTCACTTTAGTTCACAATCCATTATGCTGGAGATATATAGTTATAGCTTTACTATGTAAATCTGCTACAGTGCACTATTCTTTACGACCTTATTATTCACAATGTGTATTTTTCTAGGAGAAAAAAAAGACAAAAATTAAAATACAACTTACATTTCCAACCCTGAAACTTTGTTAAGTATTGCACTATTCTCTACAACATCAGAATGTCTTTTTCTACAATATCAAAATCTATAGTCAGTGCAAATGTGTGTTCATAACTTAAAATATCCAACCCTGAAACATGAACAAATAAAAGGAAAATAAAAAGTATTGATCTGTTTTCTGCAACTTTGTTCTTGACAGTACAACTTCCTAAGTGCTATCTCTCGTGCTGTGGTTGTGTAAAATATCATCTGCAGACAAAGCAGGTGGAAAAATTACTTCTTCAAACCTTACATTGACTCCACCTGAGTTCACTGTCTCCTCTGCAGCCTCTCTGCCCTTCTGCGCACGCGTGTGTGTGTGTGTGTGTGTGTGTGTGTGTGTGTGTGTGTATGTGTAGGAGCTGAGCTCTGCACTCAGTCAAACACGCAGACAGAGGACAGATAAACTAGATCAACCATAGATGACAGCAAAACATGATAGAGAACTCTTAGTATAATTTCTTCTCATTCAACTAACACTCTGTGAAAAACACTTCAACTGTGTGCCTAGTGTTAGGGAAAACCCTGATTATTTTATTTTTTATGGGCGCTGAGATGAATGATCTATTTATAAAATGATTGTGTTTACCGGCCCTCACGGCCCAACAACCAGCCCGGAATCTTCCTGTTTCTCCTGGTTAACCTCTCCATGCCCGGTGTCCTGTCATGAAGTGGCAGATGCTGCAGGCCCCTCAACGCTGCTTGCAGCTTTAATTATTTTTAATTTGGGAATTACTTTAACATAAACTCATATGGACAGCAGGCTACATTTTAACTTTTCACTTTTTAATACCTGCATTGCTGGCTCATCCTCACCTGTCAGAGGATCCATGCTGTAAACAGATTTAGGTTGACATGTGATTGCTGAATGGCCTTTCCACCTGAGATTAAAATGCATACACCTTCCTTTCTTAATGTTAGTATTAAGAATGACAGAACACGCCTCATCTGCTGACAATGCTTATTTAATGGTTTGTTTGGTACATTGCTATCTGTGCTGCCTGCCACCTTATTGTCAACACACTGTATAATACACATCTCTAACCACCTCTGCTGGTGCTCCTGGCTTGAGTGTATTGTGCTTGCATGTACTGTTAGATTCTGTATTTGAGTCTCATTACAATGTGATTACCCAGAATTGAAATGCATGCCACAAATGTGTGTGGATCTGTTTTACACTTCCCCAAGGTCACAAACTGTCACAAATTTGCAGTATAATATCAGGGCTTCATTTCATAATGCTGATGAAAAGAGATTTTACCCTTCAAATTCAACATTTAGATGACATGTTATGTAGAGGTTGAGTAAATATGTTGAATGATGTTTTCTCTCTAAAAGCCCTTCTATCAATTTAAACTCTGTGAAAGGAAGGTAAAACTAAGCATGCATGTGCTTGTTCAACATAGACTTGTTTTATATTCATGTGGAGCAAACCACAGCCAACCACAGTGAACATCTGACTGAATCAAGTTGTTTAAAGGCTTTGCACAAGGTTATCTTAACAGTAATTGCTGGGAAAGATGATCTTTAATTGAGTTCCCCTGCCCAGACATTTACCAGTGAGTCATGGCATTCAAGCCATTGTTGGTATCTGATCCTTCACATCCACTTTGGTCTGCTTTCTTTAGACATGCTCTGTAGAGCCCCCAGAGCCACAAAAATGTGTACAAAAGGTCATTTAAATATGGTAAAATGCTGTTAATATATTCAATTTTTCATGTTGATTTGAATTTCTAACTAATCTGCAAATGCCGTTGAGTGATCATGGTGCTGCTTTTGTGCCCACATATTTCTTTTATATTACTGTGAGAATGTTTATTTGTTGTACCAGTAGTATTTCAACATTTACACAATAAAGTTCTCTCCTCTCCTCACCTCTCCTCTCCTCTCCTCTCCTCTCCTCTCCTCTCCGGCACCATGTGTAGTGCCACCCTCAGTCTGAAAACTCATTGTGAAATGACGTTGAGTGAAGACAGTATCTCAGTATAGAAAGAAGATTCCCACAAGGAAATTACATGATAGGGCTGTATTGTCTTTACAATCACTATTATTAAATTGGAGATGGAGCAGCGCAGTCAACCAATCATATGACCTGTGAAGCTGTCAGTCATCCTGAAGCAATTTAGAACAATCAAGTGGTAAGATGTGGTCTGTGAGGGCATCAAGTCAAGCCAATTCAATTTTATTTATACGGCCCAATATCACAAATTTGCCTCTGTCCTTAGACCCTCGATTGGGATAAGGAAAAACCCTTTTAACAGGGAAAGAATGTTAGAAAGCTCAGGAAGAGCAGCAGAGGAGGGATCCCTCTCCCAGGACGGACAGACAGGAAAGAGATGTTGTGTCCACCATTTGAAGCCTTTTAGTACTAGCGTGCGGCAGGACAGACAACAAAATGTTACAATAATCAAATCTGGATTAAACAAAGGCATGAATTAGGATCTCTGCATCAGCCAAGGACAGAAAGGACCTAATTTTAGCTATGTTACTTAGGTGGAAAAAGGCTGTCTTGGTGATGTCTTTAATGTGTTGATCAAAAGAGAGGGTAGTATTCTTGGCTGTGAAATTTGAGAAATCACACAGTTGTCAAGAGTTACTGTTATTTGATCAAACTGGTCTGTATGTGGAGCAGGGCCAATGACCAGCATCTCAGTTTTATCAGAATTTATGAACAGGAAATTACATGACATCCAGTTTTTCAAAGCAGACAAGCTTTAATTGTGAATGATCATCCACCTTTACAGGCACATACAGCTGAGTATCATCAGCATAGCAGTGGAAATTAATTCCATGACTGCGTATCATTTGGCCAAGTGGTGAAATATATAAAGAGAAAAGCAGAGAACCAAGAACAGAGCCCTGAGGTACTCCGGATTTCACATCAGAAAGTTTTGATGTAGTATTATTAGGATTAGATAGGTAAGACGTTAACCTCACGAGAGCCAGGCCAGAGACACCAAATTGATTTTCCATTTGGTCTAGGAGTATACAGTGATCTATGGTGTCAAAAGCCACACTGAGATCCAGTAATAGAAGCACTGAGGTGGAATCTGAATCCATAGTAAGCAGAAGATCATTACCACTTTAGTAAGTTGTTGTTTCAGTGGAGTGACAGCCCCTGAAAGCAGATTGAAAAGCTTCAAAAAGATCACTGTTAAATATGTGGACCAAAAGTTGCTGAGACACAACTCTTTCTAGTATTTTTGAAAAGAATGGAAGTTTCAAGATTGGTCGATAATAATTTAGAAACCCTGGATTGAGATGTGGTTTCTTAAGTAAAGGTTTAACCACAGCAGTCTTAAGTTGGGACAATGCCAGTCGTAAATCGCAAAATTCAGTGTTGTAGGTCCCAAAATTTTTCAAAAGGTTTATCTGGTAAGGGGTAGAGGAGACAGGTGGTTGGTTTAGAAGTTAGCACCAACTTAGATAATGTTTTGAGAGACATAGCCTCAAAATTTGTAAGAACTGAGACTAACTGGGATTCAACATATGAATGTTGCATGGACGATTTTGCATACGGATGAGGAACTAATTTTGTCATCTATTTTTCTGCAGAACAAAAAAGTGACAGTGACAGCAAGTGACAGTTTATGTTGTAATGAGTACCAAAACTACTACTGTAAACACAACTTCAGCTGTGTCACTCTGCTCAGAGCAAGGTGGTTCATTGAGAGCCTTTACTAGAGCCTTTGAGAGCCATTGCCATGAAAACAGAGCTCACTATGTGCTACAACTGTCAAAAACAAGCCTCGTTGCCCCCATGCAACACTGCCTATGTACCTGGAATGGATGGGAGTCATTGTGGGTAAGGAGACAGCAGGACCAAGGCTCAGCTCCAACTGGCTTTAACTCTGATGTTCACAACATTTCTGCTGCAGAAGTTCACACAATGCTTGTTGTCTAAAAAGAATACACTACATGAATATAATACTACAAGACAGCTATATTTCTCAGTGTGTCACTGTCTGTCTTTAACACTTCCATGGAAACAATTCCTCAGTGGCTTCTTGCCGCCCTCTCCACTGAGTGTGCTAACAATAACCTGAGGTCTATCCTTTTCTCTGTGAAATGAGGAAAGTCAGACTTTATGAGGGTGGATAGGTGGCTAGGTGGTATGTTTGGAGTGGAAGTAAGTTCAGTTGTGGCTCCTCCTTATCACATGAGCTCCAGGTGATCCTCATCTCTCTTTCCTGCCTCCACTCCTTTCTCTCACATCATTCTGCTTCTGTCTATCAGGCCATCAATTAAATGTCGTTCATGTGATGTGCACTCAGAGAGGATTCAGACAAAACTCTTGGAAAATTTGAATCTCAAATTTGCAACTCCAATATGACTTTAAATAGGGATGGTGTATTTTAACATACATATTGTTAGAGATTAGAGCATTCACCATGATGATATGAATCCTGTGGTCTCTCTCTCTCTGTGTGTGTGTGTGTGTGTGTGTGTGTGTGCGTGTGTGTGCCTGCCAGCCTCTATATGTGTATGCATCTGTGGTCCATGCATTATTGCCGTCTGTGCTATCTGTGAATGTTTGTTTGCCCAGACTCATGGATGTTTGGGATGAAAGTACAACAGTGGCTCGAGAGCAGCCCCATGTCAGCAGACAGATAGATACAGGACAGGATCGGGAAGGGAGGGGGCGACCATGTGGTGACAGTTTATCTCAACAACCCCACACAGACGTCCACACTTCTGGCTGTCTGGCACACTTGCGAGATGAATCTGGGAGCTGACTCATTATTGCCTGTTTTTCAAAACATTGCAAAGGAAGTGAGGAGAAATGAAGTGATGGATGGAGGGAGAAAAAGTGAAACAGAAGATGAATGTAAAGGGGGGTGAGGGAAGATGGAGCCGGAGATGAATTGAATTGTAAAGGAGGTAGACAGAAAGGAAGGACAGAACAGAAGAAGAGAGGGAATGAGTTGATGTTGCTTGCAAATCAAATGCCTCCTATTCCTATGGGGAGCTGTGATGCCGGTGTCTACTGCTTCTGCTGCCATCACTGCTGTTGAGGGCTTTTTATTTTGAAGCAAAGTTGTCATCTCTGGTTTCTTCATTTGTCACTTTAGCTGTGTCTAATGAGAGACTCAATTGTGCTGGTTAAGCTTGGCCTGTCATCCATTTGATGTGAACACAAGGGTGCTAAATCACTGTCTGTTTATGGACAAAAACCTGTTTGACTGATAGGGCACTGAAATCTCCTGGTAGGTGTTTGTGTGTAGTGAGTTAGAGGGTCGTCATTTCCAATAAAACTGTCTGTGTGTGGAAATGTAAGGCCCATCAGATGTATGGGAACATCCCTGTTATCCAGCTGTATATCAGCACACAGTGCAATAAAACTAGAAATTTAGAAATAAAAAAAATTGAGATTTAAATTTCAACGCTTGTGATTAGAATTATTGCTTGATATAAAAAAGAAAACATATACTGTATTTGGTGTAATTGTTTTTGCTTTGTAATGATTGAACTAATAGCAATACATTTTAAATTAGAAATAGTTTTGATTGTAGTACTTTAAACATATTTGTAGTATCAAATCTCCAGTTGTGCAGCTACAATTTTAGTTAAAATCCAATCAACATCCAACAATTAACCAGAGAGAATCTCTTATTGAATTCACATGACCCATTTGTCATGTATACAATATTAGCTTTGATTTTTTTTTAACCCCTTAATCACTAGGCCTCTGGCTCAGGCCCCTGCTCGAAAATGACATGCCCAAAATGAAAAGAGTATATCTCTGAAACTACAAGGTCTATATGATAAAAAACGGTAAAACTCATTTACTTTCACTTTCACTTTTGTCAAAGAACGTAGCCTACAATGTTTTCGAATGTGAACGTACTGTTTTCGAATGTATAATGTTGCTACTGTGTGCAATGGACAGTATGAGAGAAATAATGTGTTTCTTGAACATTAAAGCATGTAAACATTTTCTAGTAGACCCCCAAATAAAAATATGAACCTGGAAATGCGCATAATATGTCCCCTTTAAGGGTCCTATTTTCATAGCTGCACAAAAAAAGTTTTTTCCAGACCTTGAAATTTGCTTTGGCCGTCTGTGTGGTATTTTGGGGCCGAGCACAGAGTGCGCAATGCACAGGTGGGAGGTTCATTCAAATGAGGCAGCGCGGAATAATGCTTAAAATGTAAATTAACTATTTTAATTCCACATTTTCTAACCAATAGATGCGTTTAAATTACATCAAAATTCACATTCAAAGCAGTCTGGATTAATCTGTAAATTAATATGGTTGATTCTTACAGTATTTGTTGGCCACAGCTGCTTTATACTGTATCCAAAGCTTCTCCTTCAGTTCATTAAATATCTGCAGCCAACTGAAGGCAGCAGGACAGATGTTGATAAATCTGCAGCCTCTGATTTGAAAAGTGCTGCGCCAGAGCACTGTGCCATTACACACAGCTGTCCACTGTGTTTAGCTTCATTCATTAAATCACATGCAGATGACACCCTGCTAGAAAATAACCTCACACACCTCCACACACATTGGTTATAGCTCGATATTCTGTCTGTTTTTGCGGGAGTCACTGGATTACAACAGCTCATTAATCCTGTGCTTCACAGCCTCCTTTCCAACTTTCTTTTTAGCAAAAGTGTCATTTCATGTTTTCTTTTTTAAATGCAGGAGCGTCAGTGCTGTCACATCAGTTACAATATGGTCAGACTATGACGGGAGATACAGTAGAATTAAAACTGAAATAGCATTGGCTTGATGCGATCGTACATCAACATATTTATGATTTATTTCTATTATCATTGTACTAATTAACTATAAAAAAAACCCAAAACCATCTGCCTCTGGCTGCAGATTTATGGTGCTGTGTGTTATCCTGGCAGCACTCCTTCCACACAACAATCATTTGTCCTTCCTGGTCCGTCCATGTGTCTTTCCATTTGTTGAGCTATTTTTGTTATGCTCCACTGTGATTGGTTCAGCTGTTTCAGAGCTATGAGACCAGTGATGTTATTGGCTGAGTGTGTATTTATTAATCACCACACCCTCTGATCTATATTCCAGTTTACCCAGCTCTTGCACTGCTGCTCCTACATGAACCAAAATAGCAGGTGAGCATTGTTGCGATTAAATAGGCCCCTAAGGCTGCTTTCAGACAGAATCAGGCATTGCGGCGATTCAATGCAGGGTTGTGCGGCAGTGTGGGAGTGTCTGATACTAAACAGCAATCCCAGCTTGAAGACTGAGACAAGCCAAGCGACTGCACGGCAATTAACGTCTTCGTACTCCCTCGTGGCAGGGTTGATCAGCTGATGGAGTCATCACGGAGCCAATCGATCAGTCTCTCTTCACAGTTGCTCAGTAAACAGTGGAATATTACGGTAAACAGCTAATGCTACAATGCTACAAGGTAAACAAAGTTCTTCTTCACCTGGGTGTCTGCCAGTCTGATCGCTGGGTTGCGTTTCTCCAAAAGTTGATTCTGTTTTAACTTTTCACCGCAGGCCACTGTGGTTTTTTTCAGCATCCCCTGCAGCCTGAACGTAGTACCTTGGTTCAAATTAATGGGAAAATTGGCGTTTTCGCCGCAGTGCCTAATACTATCTGAATGTAGCCTAAGTCGGTGCTTCTAATGCGGGACTCTGCAGCACCATTGCGATTACATGTCACACATCTGATCACCATGCTGTACAGAACAACACAATCTTGCATTATGTTTTGTGTTTTAAAGTTCCAGAGTTTGACAAAATACTTTTTCAAAATATTTTTTGGTACTGAGTGTATTTTCTTAGTTGAAGTATGTCTTCCTATAGGGCATTTTTTAGTTCTGTCATGGCCACACTGAAAGGGAAATGTTTGACAATTAGAAATGTTCTGTCACAGTTAGTACTGATATCTCTATATGGGATGTTAAAGCATACAGCTCCATAGCTCTCCCTCCCCTGGGCAGTTCAGATCACAAGTTGGTCTACCTTAAGCCCCTCTATAAACCTATAGTCCAGCTGCAACTAGTGATCACCAGAACTGTCTGGAGGTGGTCACAGGAAGCAGAGAAGACTCTCCAGGGCTGTTTTGAGGTGACAGACCAGGATGTTCTCTGTAATGCACATGGGGAGGACATAGCTGACTCACAGACTGCATAACAGATTATGTAAATGTTTGTATGAACAGCCCCACTAAGACTGTGGGCTGTTTCCCCAACAATAAACCCTGGATGACCAAGGACATCAAGGCATCATTGAACATGAAGGAGGACTTCAGTAGTGGAGACAATGAAATGAAGAAGGTGCAGATAATAATAATAATAATACTTTTTATTTATAGAGCACTTTTCAAAATCCACATTACAAAGTGCTTTACAAAGGCAGCAAAATAAAACAGACAAGTTATATCGTCATCAGGTTTTAAAAGAAGACTAGATACCAATACAGTGTAGGAAAAGGCAAGAATAGGAAAAGAAAAGAGAAAATAGAACTGAGGGAAAAGATCACAGAGGGCAAGGAGTGTTACAAGAACATCAGGGAGGTGTGGAGTAGCATGAGAACCATCACTGGCCATGGAAAAAAGACCGACCAGTGGATGGAAGGAGACACTGTCCATCAGTGTCCTGGATCAGCTGCAGATGGAGTCTCCAGAGAAACGGCCTGTGGATGTCTCCAGGCCAGCGAGTGAGGATGCTGAGATTGAACAGGAGGTGAAGGAAAGAGTCCAAATAACCATTTATTGATGCAATGTTTGGCAGTTACTTTCACTCTGTTATTTCAAATCACATGTATTTCAGAAGAGTGAATTCAATACAAATTACAATTGCTTACAGTTTTTTACGATTGCTTAAGCACGATTTTGAAAACAGAGCTCATTTTGTCAAAACACAACACACAATTCACACAAGCACACACAAGTAGAAGAAGTAGAAGATCTTTTGCAAAATGAAACACTTCATTCAAAACTATACAATCATTTATAAAAACCCTATTTTGCCAGCGTATGGCTTACACATGGTTCATACGATCTGATTCAGTTTGAACCAGTAACACACTGCTGAGCTCAATGTAAAACACTTTTAACATTTCTACTTTTCTAATGATATAGTCTGGGTTCGATTTTTTCAGAGATACTGTTAGAGTAAAGTACATGAATATACTGACTAAACACAACACACAAGACCAGTACTGCACACTGATGAAAATATTTATTTCTCTCCACATTGTAAAATCAGTCAGTGCATCCATGCATTTCCAAAGGTTGCATTTTGCACTGAAAATCAGAACAGAACATATTCTAAGTAGGGTATAGTACATAAACACAGCAAAAACATTTGTGGAGACAAAAAAGAAAGCATACATTTTGTAAAAAACCTAAGCATCATCTCTTTGCCTAGCTGGATCTGGCCATAGCACTTCATCCACATCACAGGCTATGTCCTCTCCTGCAAGACAGTGAGGGAAGAACCTTCTTGAACGGTGAATCCATCCTCGCACAGACCCTGCATCAATTTGGTCACAGGCCTCCTCCATTGCCTGAATGAGAGGTATCCTGACATGGAGATCGTAAACCTTCCACCACCATGCTGAATGAGGTTACAGTAAGGATTTTTTTCAAAATTGTGGATGCTGATGAAACCAGTTTTGGACCAGAGCAGATCGGTGGAAAGATACATTGTCCCAGATGACGTCTCCCTCTGCCTCTTGAGCAAGCACTAGGTGACAGTGGCAAGGAAAAAAAACTCCCTTAATTAATGTGAAAATGGACCAATAAGGATAAACTGTACAGACAAACATGTGCTTTATTTTCTATTTCAGAAACCTAACCCTGAACCTACTGCTCAGAAGTTATAAAATAAACTAAAAGAGGAGGAACAGATTCTTTCTTTCTAATTGAACACAGAAGAAAGATTTTACCAAATTTGATGATAGCAGCATCATCCATCCATTTTCTTCCGCTTATCCGGGGCCGGGTCACGGTGGCAGCAGGTTAAGCAGGGTTGTCCAGACGTCCCTCTCCCCGGCAACGCTTTCCAGCTCCTCCTGGGGGACCCCAAGGCGTTCCCAGGCCAGATGAGATATATAATCCCTCCAGCGTGTTCTGGGTCTGCCCCGGGGCCTCCTACCAGTTGGACATGCCCGGAAAACCTCCAAAGGGAGGCGTCCAGGAGGCATCCTAATCAGACGCCCGAACCACCTCAACTGGCTCCTTTCGATGCGAAGGAGCAGCGGCTCTACTCCGAGCTCCCTCTGGATGTCCGAGCTCCTTTCCCTATCTCTAAGGGTGAGCCCAGCCACCCTGCGGAGGAAACTCATTTCGGCCGCTTGTATCCGCGATCTCATTCTTTCGGTCACTACCCAAAGCTCATGACCATAGGTGAGGGTTGGAACGTAGATCGACTGGTAAATCGAAAGCTTTGCCTTCCGGCTCAGCTCCCTCTTTACCACCCCTCTCCTCCCCCCGGCTGCGCCTTGAAATCCTGTCCATGAATATCACAAACAGAATTGGTGACAAGGGGCAGCCCTGGCGGAGTCCAACACCCACTTGGAACGTGTTTGACTTTGTGCAGAGAATGCGGACACAGCACTCACTTCGGTTATATAGGGACCGGATGGCTTGTAGCAGCGACCCCGGTACCCCATACTCCCGCAGTACCCCCCACAGGACCCCCCGGGGGACACGGTCGAAAGCCTTCTCCAAGTCTACAAAACACATGTAGACTGGATGGGCAAACTCCCATGAACCCCCCAGGAGCCCTGCAAGAGTAAAGAGCTGGTCCACTGTGCCACGGCCAGGACGGAATCCACATTGCTCCTCCTGAATCCAAGGTTCGACAATCGGTCGTAGTCTCCTTTCCAGCACCCTGGAATAAACTTTCCTGGGGAGGCTGAGCAGTGTGATACCACGGTAATTGGAGCACACCCTCCGGTCCCCCTTTTTGAAGACGGGAACCACCACCCCGACCTCCATGCAACACTGAAGAGGCGTGTCAGCCAAGACAGCCCAACAATGTCCAGAGCCTTCAGCATCTCAGGGCGAATCTCATCCACACCTGGCGCCTTGCCACCAAGAAGCTCTTTGACTACCTTTGGAGACTTCTGCCAGGGATATGGGTGAGTCTTCCCCCGAGTCTCCTCCACTGAGGACATGTTGGTCGGGTTGAGGAGTTCCTAAAAGTGCTCTTTCCACCGCTCGACAACATCCCCAGTCCGGGTTAGCAGCTCTCCTCCCCTGCCGAACACGGCCTGGGCCAAGCCCCGCTTTCTCTTCCTGAGTCGTCTGACGGTTTGCCAGAACTTCCTTGAGGCCAACCGAAAGTCCTTCTCCATAGCCTCCCCAAACTCCTCCCACACCCGGGTTTTTGCTTTGGTGACCACCGAGGCCGCCGTCCTTCTGGCCTCCCGGTACCTGTCTGCTGCTTCAGGAGACCTCTGGGCTAGCCAAGCCCGAAAAGCCTCCTTCTTCAGCTTAACGGCTTCCTTCACCACCGGTGTCCACCAGCGGGTTCTAAGGTTGCCGCCTTGACAGGCACCGACGACCTTCTGAATACAACTCCTAGCGGCCGCCACTCTGTTTCCATGTCCCCAACCTCCCCTGGTATGCGCAAGAAGTTCTTCCGGAGGTGGGAGTTGAAGATCTCGCGGACAGACGTTCCCAGTTCACCTTCACTACGCATTTAGGTTTGTCAGGTCTGTCCGGCAGCCGTCCCTGCCATCTTATCCAACTCACCACCAAGTGGTGATCAGTTGACAGCTCTGCCCCTCTCTTCACCCGAGTGTCCAAGACATACGGCCGCAGATCTGATGATACGACCACAAAGTCGATCATCGACCTGCGGCCTAAGGTGTTCTGGTACCAAGTACACTTATGAACCACCCTATGCTCAAACATGGTGTTTGTTATGGCCAGTCCATGGCTAGCACAGAAGTCCAACAACAAAACACCACTCGGGTTCAGATCAGGGAGGCCATTCCTCCCAATCACCCCCCTCCAGGTTTCACCATCATTGCCCACATGAGCGTTGAAGTCTCCCAGCAGAACTATGGAGTCTCCAGGTGGTATCCCTTCCAGGACGCCACCCAGGAACTCCAAGAAGGCCGGGTACTCTGAACTGCTGTTTGGTGCATAAGCACAAACAACAGTCAGAGCCTTCCTCTCCGCAACTTTCAGTCGCATCGAGGCGACCCTCTCGTTCCCCGGGGAAAACTCCAACACAGCGGCGCTCAGCCGGGGACTCGTGAGTATCCCCACACCCGCCCAGCGCCTTTCATCCTGGGCAACTCCAGAAAAGAAGAGAGTCCAGCCCCTCTCCAGGAGTTTGGTTCCAGATCCTGAGCTATGCGTAGAGGTGAGCCCAACTATATCTAGCTGGTACCGCTCCACCTCCCGCACCAGCTCCGGCTCTTTCCCTGCCAGAGAGCTGACGTTCCACGTCCCTAAAACCAGTCTGCGTCGCCGAAGGTCGGCACGCCCAGGTCCCTGCCCTTGCCTGCTGCCCGGCTTACACTGCACCCGACCCCGATGCCTATCCCTGCAGGTGGTGGGCCCACAGGGTGGCGGCTCCATGTCGGTTTGTCGGGCTGTGCCCGACCGGGCCCCATGGGTCAAGGCCCGGCCACCAGACGCTCGCCATCGTGCTCCCCTCCCGGGTCTGGCTCCAGGGGGGGGGGCCCGGTATCCCTCCTCCGGGCGAGGTGCTCCAAGCTCTGCATGGTCCGACTCATATACATATATAAATCCAATATCTTTCCCTTCTTTGTGTATAACTGAGATTATTGATGTATTCCAGGTTTCTGCCTAAGTTCCTTGCTGTAGTGCCCAGTTAAATGTCTTAGTCAGGACTGGGATGAGCTGATCTCTGAATTGTTATAAAACTCTCCTGAGAATCCGTCACTACCGGAGCATTTCCAAGCCTTGAGTTTCTTCACTGCTCCCATTACATCGTCCTCTAATAAAGGTCGGATAAGATCTATATTTTGCTCGTCCGTAACTTGAGGTAGCTTGAGACTTGCTATGTGTACTGCGATATCATGGATAGAAGGACTAATCTGGTCAGGGCTATATAGCTGTTCATAGTACCTAGCAAATTTCGTGCTATATCACTCATACTTGTAATTGTTTTGTTCGTCTGATTGTTCTTGAGTGTTGAAATATAAGATTTTCTTTGTTTTTTAAGCCAGGAGTTTCAGAGCCTTTGGACCATATTTCTGTTTGATAAATGTTTGAGACCTTTAAACCCTTTCCATCAGTAAATTATCTAAAGCCACGCGTGTTTGTTTTAGTTCATTTAGATTAACTGAGTTACTTTGTTACTTTGTGTTCTCTTCCATAGTTTTAATTTTGCTATCCAATTCTGAAACCTTTTTTTAATGTATTCTTTTTAAACGAGGCGTAAGACATAATTTCACCCCTAGTAACTGTTTTTGCCCCTTCCCAGAGGGTAATAGGATCAATCTCATCCATTTCATTTATTTCTAGATAATTCTCAATTACTTGTATCTTATTTTTAAAAATGTTGTCATGCAATGCAAGTATTGTTCATTCTCCAGACTGATCCTCCCTTCTCTAGGCTGACGTCAATGACTAGTGTGATAGGACTAGCAGTGTTGGGCAAGCTACTTGGAAAATGTTGTGAGCTAAGCTACCAGTTACTCTACATTAAATGAAGCTTCACTACACTGAAGCTACCCCTCAGAGAAATGTAGCAAGCTAAGCTACAGCAACATGGCAGAAGTAATTTACTACATCAAAGTTGTTGTTTTTTTTACTTTGAACCAACTTCATTCCAAGTCAATGCTATCTGAAACAGATAGGAAGGCAAAAAATGTTCAATTGTTATTAAACAATACGCTGTGCTCTCTGCCCACTCTGTACTTGTAGCTATATCTACATACATTTGAAGCAAATCATTTTGACTAACCACCATACTTTGGTTTTGTAGAGACTTGAATTTCAGCAGAGCTGGTCAATGTTAAAAACTCCAAAAGTAGCCTAATATTTCTAAACTTTTCCTCTGTTCCCTCATTTTCCCCCAAATCTTCCCTCCTATATGTACTGTATTTGTTTTTTTATTTAAGTTTGTTATCTGTGGGGTACCACAACGATCAATTTTAAGGACCGTTACTTTTTAATTTGTACATACCCCTGGGCAATGTCATCAGGAGGCACGGCATCTCTTTCCACAGCTATGCTGATGACACTCAGCTCTATGTGGCCGTGTCTCCTGATGACACCGGGCCAATTGAATCACTTTTTAACTGTATTTTAGATATAAAGGCCTGGATGTGACAGAACGTTTTACAGCTCAACCAGGATAAAACAGAAGTACTGTACGATGTGTCCTTCCCTGATCTGTCACGCCCGTATCACGTAACCCTTTCCTAGAAGAAAACAAACGACATCAGCCTTGACTACCAGTGGTTAATTCAACATTAATAACGAATTACAACACTTACTTTCAGAACAGTTCCAGCTGGACGTCGGTCCAACCAGAGAAATCTCTGCTCTTACTTTCCACCATTGCAGTTCTTTGTTTGTAGTATTTTCTGCAACTAAGCAACCAGCCGCAGAGTAGACAATCTGCTTCCTGTTTACACCCGCACGTGCATGCCCAGTACACGTGAATGGTCACATGATATGCGTTTCCAGGCGTGTAATATGGATGGAGATTATTTCTGAAACAGTGATAAAATGCCTGTGTGTACAGAGATTGTTTTTAAGATGTAGTAATGTGGATGTAGCCTTTATCAGCTGGAAAGAAAATGAAATCTGAGTCAGTTTCTGGCATGTGTCTCTTTTAAGATCTTCATAATGGAGTAGTAAATGAACTGATTCAATGAATGAGCAATTAATATGAAAGCACATTAGTAACATCTAGGGGGATATTAAGAATGTTTAATATTAGGTGTCAAAGTGTTGTGAAATTAACATGTGTAAAACACTAAAACAGGACGACAATAAAACTGCAACATTTATGAGTATTTTCTTTCCAAAGATTCTGAACAAGAGCAAGCATGAGTATTTAGAAACACCAGATTATGTCTGCCTACTCTTTTCTCTGACTGAGGCCTCTGCTAAGGAGATGATGACAATGATTGTAAGGGTTTTAAAGAATTCAAATGCCCAAGACATATATAAGATTGACTCCTGCTTAATAAAGAGAAATGCTGATTCTCTGTGTATACCAATTACAGTTGATAAATAGATCCATTAAGGAAGCAGCTTCCCCTGACAGTTTGAAAACTGCTGTTATCACATTGTTTACAAGACTGGAGATCACTCTGAGTTAGCCAACTTAAGACATATTAGCATCCTCTCCATAATATGTAAGGTGGCAGAGAAAGTGTTTGTGAATCAGCTAATAGGCCACTTAAATTCACTATCTTCTGCAATTATTTCAGTTTGCATATCAGTGAGCACATCACTCAACAGAAACAGTAAATTGTTACTTTGTAAAAAAAAAAAAAATTATGCTAGATAATCGGGGTGTGGAACCGTATTCAAACATTTGACAAAGTCATCATAATTTACCGCTGAATCCCCAAGGTTCTATTTGGGGCCCTCTTTCATTTAAAATGTACATGAATAATTTACCACGCGTTTGTTCAGAAGTTAATATGCAAAAGTATGTTGATGACACGGCCAGAAAAGAATAAGAAGAAAATAGTGGACCGGTTCAAGTATGCTTGTCTGAAATTATCATCTTAAAAGAAGGCTTAATTATAGAATCCCTAAAATGCACCGCATACATGGTTTTACCTTCAGATTTTACAAAAACTATTTTAAACTTCATGAGTTGACATTCTTCTTGATTTGTAAATGTTTGTCATCAACCGAGACATCTGAGAGGTTTTTTTTCCTATTTTCCTGGTGGCCTTTTGTTGACCCATTAATGGCAGAGGGCAGACAGCCATCATGCAGAGTTGACTGGACGTCTTGCCTGCAGCGTCAATAAAGTCATTTGTCCCTGTACCATTAGAGTACCTGATCCAGGAACATATTCTTGCTCTCACTGACCTCAGATCAAAGTAGTCAGGGGATAATGAAGGATGAAGGACAAGGCAGAGTCCTGTGGTCTTTTAAGGACATGTACTCATAGTTTGGCATCACAGATCACTGCACTGAGTTTACTGTTCAAAACAACATGATGAAATGTTAAAATCAAGAAACAGATGATATTTTTATCCACGTGTAATAAGAAACCCTGCAAAGCAGCAATATTAGTAGCAAAGCGTGTGCAGGTTTTACAGACAATGATCTGTCAATGTCCTATAATATTTTCAGTTTCTAATAATAACAACAGTGATGAGGCATGTGGCCTTAAAATGACTGATTTTAGAGATGATATGACTGACTTTCATCCATGAAAAAAGTCCATGTTTTCGACAGGCTGCTATAAATCAATACGAGATGCTGACAAAGGCTGAAACATAAACCTACCAGTGTCACCAGGTGGAACAGGGAGCTGAAGATAATCAAATCTGTCTGGAAGGCAGCTAGAGATGTCCATTCAAAGTTGCATTGTCCAACACAACTGACATCAAATGAGCTCAAACTCATGCAGTAGCTCTGCGTTACTTTCGATCCCTTTGAAGAAACTACAAATGGTAATCTGACAAGGTGGTCACCTTTACTTTTGTTACTGGATGTGTCAGGTGACCGTGCTATGTGATGGCAGACAAAAGACTGACAGAGAACAGGAAGCGTGTTCAAACATTGAGAACCTCTGTTGAGAAATGTCTGGTCAAGTTTTAAAGAAGAGAAGGGAGGGTGGGGGTATTTTGACAGCAAACTGACATGGGCGTTCCAGTCGTCAGCAAGAAAAAGAAGTACCATTGAAGGCAGACAGAGAGAGAGAAAAAAAGTCACTGGTCTGTGTGACAAAGTGGGTGAGAACTCCTTTACTCACCACTTGTCCCGTCCATGTTCATTTTACACATTACATATATTAGTTTCTACAGGTGTTCATTTTGCTATAATTTACCATTGCTATTGTATCATTGCAGCACTTACTATCCTGGGTTTGTTTGTTAGCAGTAGGTTACAGTTTAAATCTAAGCACATGAGTAAATTAAAGCAAACACACAGCCACAGGTTAGTTTCAGTTATCTTTATTATGTTGCAGGTTTGAACATTGTTTAATTGTTTGTTCCTTTGTTCAGACTCATGCAGGTTTATTGTTTGGGAGGGGGCCGCCCAGCAGTTCCTGATTTTTATGGTGTTGGTGATGTCATAGCTGACATCACGGGGCCAAACCTTTTGGTGAAAGGAATATTTCATTTGTCTTTGATATATGTTGAAGTAGTGTGTAGGCCTACTGACCTGATATAACGCCTGTTAGAAATATAACTGAGCGTATAAAAAGAGTCCAAGAAGGTAGGGGATTGTATTTTATTAAGGTTACTGGGGAGGTCAACCTTTGGGGGTTGTGGTACTGGCCGCAGCACTCTAGGTGCTAATTGAAGACCATATATATATTCAGTTGTGTTGCTGCTCCAGGGGAGGAGAGGTGAGGTTGTGCTGCTGTAAACACAGGCCTTAGTTTGATTTGTTAAGAGTTAGTTTTGAGTTGTTTTTCTTGTGTTTTTTCTTTTTCCTGATTTTCCTGTATTATGGAGAGCACTGTAAATAAACCTTCACCTCAAAGCAAGCAAAATGTCTGCTGAGTCTGCCTACCTACCACCTTCCTTGCCATTCAAGCTAGACTACGTTACAGTCTGATGACTGAAAGGAGGTCAGCTTAAGTCAGTTGTCTATACATATATCACACACCTACCATATTTTAATGATTGATCATTTAATATTCATTTTTTTCTAAGATCAAATTTTCCCTTTTGCTTAGTGAATAAGGGACTTTCAAAAGTGTGAAACACATTAACAACCATTACATTTTCCATTTATAAAGACACCCTTCACCTTTAATATATCTGCTACCTTTAGATGCAATACTTACCATATATATATCTATATATATACCTTATTTAGTGTTGGCATAGTTAATGAAAAGAGCATAGTCAAAGAGCTGCAGATGAATGAAACCATCATTTAATGCAGATGACAATGCCACACTACGGCAATTGTAATCTAAACCTTTCTTTTTAATGAGCGGCTCATGGATGAAGCTACAGAGAGCCTTCAGCATTCCTTAAGTTTCCTTCTGCACCACAGAATACTTGAGTTCCTGTCAATGATTTAATACATAGCAATACTCTATTGCTCCCTGTAGGGAAATTCACCTGTGTTGTATCCCTCAAGAGAGGTCAAAGGTCAAGGTCAGCTACACAACAGCAGCTGGGGATTCAGTGTCATTCAAAGATGCTTATTCAGCAACGTGGATGCTTCCCAACAATACACTTCTGCATTTGAAGAAGGATCTCTGGATTCAATACACCACTCTGCTCATTGTTATTAATTACGCTCTGATGTACAACAACAATGTTTGTAGTCCTCTATGTATCTATGTATGTAGGTACTGGGTCTTTTACAGTTCTGTAGTACTGTAGATAAAATTAACTGCAACTGTTTGCTGCTTGCTGTTGCCTAAAACCTGTAATAAATGCTTTATTTTTTGAGACAAATGTATGTATGCATGATAGTTGTACTTACATTTAGTATGTTTTTTTAATTGTCAGCTCATGTTTGTAGTCTATTTTAAAGTAGTCCTGTTTTTGGTCTGAAGCAGTTCTGTGAGGCGTTTGTATTTGTTTTTATTGAATTCAACTTTGCGTTCTTTCCTGTATAATTATTATAAAGTCATCTGAGCTGAGTCTTAATCAAATATATTAAATCCCAACTGACTCCAAGAACACAGAATCTCCAAAAACAATCCTTGCTGCTTTGCCTGCTTTGTTTCCTTTGATAAACCCACATTTATTTTGTTCTATGGTGTGTTTCTGATGATTTCAGGTGGGCCAAAGGGGGTAATTTGATTCCAGATGTGTCAGGTGACACCTTTGAGGTTCTTGTGGATCACTCTTTCTTCACTGAGCCTGTTTCCTGTGAGGTCACCAATGCACTGGGCAACACTAACATCAGCAGAAACGTGGATGTCTACTGTGAGTGTTTGTCAGCTTCATCTAACACCTGAGCACAGAGTGTGTGTATGCATGTCATATACGACTAATTTGTTTTTCTGCTTATGTTTTGTAAGGAAACATGGAAACATCGCTGCCTGGATTATGTTTGTTTGCAATGTTTTCTATTGTGTAGTAAGCGCTACATTTATATACCACACACAAGTCATAGAGAGGTGGTCGGGGTGGATGGTGGGTGTATAAAGCGCAGTTCTTTGATACCAGAGACCATGGTTCATGTCATTGACAGATATGTTAAATAACAATGTGCAACTTCCCACAAGAAATGTATGATTCCTACAAGCAGTTGGTGCTAGGAGGCCCATAAGACCTTTTTTTCTCAGTTGGCAGCTCAGATTTCCAGGAAAAAAAAGACATCATCAGATTCTTCACTGACTATATACATTGTAAAATAATTATATTTGCATTATAGTTTTTATTCTGCTTTCTGCTGTTCTGCTGAGCTCTTAAAATGTATGTTTATAATCTATATAATGATTATTATTAAATAGTTATATTATAGTGTACAGATGATCTGTACACTATAACTATTTAATAATAATCATTTTAATACAAATAATGTTGTATATAATTCTCTCTGTAGGTTTGTTTTGAGGTGTCCATATAGAACTCATCATTGTCTAATGTATGAATCCCTGGCTGCAACCTAAATCTAGAAGGCAATTTCACTGGATTCAGTTTATCTTCAAATGTGTTTATTTTAATTGTCCTTCCTATTTGAAACAGTTTCTGGTTCCATGTAGCTCTTCATACCCACTCAGACACATGCAACACCCCTTTTTCTTTGTCCCTAGAATTTTCAAAGAAGTCGGACGCAGGTCATTCCAATATAAAGCTCCATCTGACTGGAATCATCCAGTCATCACCTTTTCTGACTCTTTCCGCTGATCAGGACATCTTTATTTTCTCATCTTGTTTATGCTTTTAATTTGTGTGTACTTACTGATGCAATTGATTTATTATCTGAGTCATTGTATCCATTTATCTTATTTTATTTTTATTATTATTATTATAAAACAGCTGAGGGTTGGGGGTGTGGGTGGAAGAGGGTGAGCGAGCTGTCTGTATCTGTGTATTTACAGTGTATGTTTGTTATGTATTGCTGTCTTTGTATGTGTTTTCTCTCCTCGAAAACGAGATGCTACATCTCAAGGGGCTATCCTTTCAATAAATGTACAAATAAATTTACAACATTTCTGTCATGTGTCTTCCAGTTGGGCCGAGGATGGCAGCAGAGCCACAGTCTCTTCAGGTTGACCTGGGATCTGATGCCATTTTCAACTGTGCTTGGACAGGAAACCCCTCTCTAACCATTGTGTGGATGAAACGTGGCTCAGGAGTGGTATGTATTACTCACCAACAAGTGCATTGTACACAACAGTTCATTGTGACCATTTTTATAGCGCATCAGGTCATTAATATTCTTTGGGTCACTTTTGGCCAAAGTCCTATGAGACATTTGATTTAGGAATGTGCAGTTCTCTATAATAATAATAATCATAGGAGTCATCAGAGGATCATGGAAATTTTACACCAGCTTCTCCAATGTTCTGTTATAAACCTGTACCTGAGAGACATGCTATATGAAAATAAGTTTTTAAAGGGCATTGTATCTGGCATTGTATTTAATCTGATTTGATAAGTTCCCTCTAATGTAGGCCCATTATATTGAGAGCCCAACGGCAGTGCTGGGGAACAGAAAACCCCTTTGATGAGTTCCCACAATAGCCCATGTCATATTAAGCAAATACAGAGCTGGGGAACATCTATTTCAGGTCCCCACTGTACATATAGAGCTGGGGAACATAGGACCCTGGGAACATAGGACCCTGGGAGAGCACATTGGTAGAACTGGGGAACATAGAACCCTTTGTCATGTTCCCATTATGTGCCTTATAAATCTAGGGAACATAGGACCCTGGGGACATCAGAATGACCACTGTTGTAGCTGATAGAGCACTCAGAATAAAAACCAGGTAGAACAGAATTAATCAGCACCATGCTTTGAATGACGAGAAACATATTAAAACACAAATTACAAAATTCCTCAGCTAGTCACCTCTTTCACTCTGCAAACTGTGCAGCACCTCTTAAAAATGTTTGTCAGTGTCAAGCAGCTTGTTAAATGCTGCTATCCTTTTGTGTCAATGTAATTGGTGTTCAGCTAGATAGAAATGATTAGTGTCTCCTCCAACCTTTGAAACTGTTTCCCTCACAACACAGGTGCTTAGCAACAAGAACACTCTGACACTGAAAGCAGTAAAGCAGGAGGATGCTGGGAAGTATGTGTGTCGGGCCGTAGTCCCCAGAGTGGGCGCTGGGGAGAAGGAGGTGTTGCTTACTGTGAATGGTAAGTACAATGGCCTATCATGCACTGAATGTAAATGGCACTTTGTCTACACTGCACTTGATCCAATCTAAAAGTAATGCAGAGCGAGAAGCCTCACTGAATAACAGCAACCTGGAACAGATTATTTTTGAGGAAGAAAATCTGGTCACACTTATCAATATATCAATAAGTTATACATTTTGATGATGTAAATCTAAATCTTGGTGTAGGGTTAATTACAATCCCAAACGTAATGTAAATGTACAATTTTAATCAGATATTTTGTGCTCTTTGGAGAAGCAACTGTTTTGTAGGTTTGAAGCCAATAGTATCATAGAAGAATGAAAATAATGTGATGGTATTGAAGAGAATGAAATTTAAGTTAATAGTATGCATAATTTGCACATGAATACATGTTCAATCTGCCTCTCTTACATCGACTGACGTGATGCAGTCTCTGTCCACTTTATGAAAGCTCTTACATCTGCTGTTCTGTACAGCTAGTTCCTGGTAAATATGTCCTGGGACAATTTTGCACAAACACTCAATATGACAAAACCATGATGACAAAACCATAATGAAATATAAAAGTGAGCATCTCTAAGTCAAAATTTGAATATCAGCATTACCATTCAAAGAGTAAAAATCACTCTGAGTATGGACAATGTGGAGCTTCACATCTGCAGCACATCTGTTACTGAGAGTTAATAAGGCAGCGTGTCATTGATTTCTAATCGCCAAATTCCACTGTGACGGCCTCTCTGCTTGATTCACTCTGCTGTGGTTTTTCCTGTTTCCAGGGCTGCCAATCAATTGAATGGTTAATTAGCAGCATGGGACACACCTAGGCCCGGTGTGCCCCCATGCATATAGCCAGAGCAGCAGCCAGTCCTTTGGGGGCAGATCTCCTCACCTCTGCGTTGTTTTGTTTGTTACCTTTTCTTGCTTTTCACAGGACAACATTCGCTCATCCACTCCCTACACTACTGACTTTACAGATTCCTCCCACTTATTTGTTTGATTATTTTGCTTATTTTGTGGTTAATAAATTACTTTGGTGTTTAGTATACCCATGTGTCTCCTGTTTTTGCCACAGTCTTTGAGCCGGGCTGTGGCACCACACCTTTATCTCCTAGATTCTGCTAGAACCCTCTCTCCTAGCAAGTTTAAAAAATGCAACGAGTGAGGGAACAACACCTGTAGAAGGCGTGGCCTTGTGGCTACAGAGTGTGTGGGTCAGGGGACACAGAGACTGACACTGATTAGAGTTTTTATATATATATAAATTTCATGATGTAGACAGGTCCCAACAGGTTGACTCTGTCAGCATTGGCCTTTCAGGGCTGATTTAAAACAGTAGATAGCGTGTTGAGCCATTTTCAACCCATGAAATACAGATTTCTATACATTTGGTAAGAAATGTCAATGTTAACACCTGCATTGACGTGTTTCATCACAGTACAGTCACATCATTTAGCTTACAGCTCAAAAAACATGTTTAAGTGTGCAGTACCTCTTTAATTAATCAGTAGCTAGAAAACAAATGGACAGATGTTTAATAGAAGTTTTAAGGTCACCCAGTGAAAAGACAACGTGCACATTTACAAGCTGCATTTTCAGTCCAGTTTTTGCAGGCAGACAATACCATAGGATTGACTGCAAAATTTAGATGTAAATGCCTTGGAATATTTTTTACAAAGGTAGATCTCAGTGAAATAAAATACTAATAATTAATGAACAGAGAACTCGAGGCTCCAAGAACTTTCAGAAAAGACTGTGTTTGAGGACATATTTGACAGTTATATCATGCAGGTACATGGTAAATGCAACTATTCTCAGAAACAAAAGTTTAATGAGTAAATATCTTTCGGGACATGGTGGTGTGTAAAAGATGATCATAAAATGCAATTACAAGAATTGCAGTTTCCCCTCCACTTAACTCCATCTCTCCTGCTCTGTGACTCCACTGTTTCTTTATTCTACTGACGTGTTTTGTTTCTGTAAGTGGTGGCCGGCCAAGCCCCAAGGGCTCGAGGAAAAATTGTGTGCATTTTAAAGAAGAAAAGGAAATATTTGAATTCTCATGGTCAGCAGTTCCTCAATTTGCAAGAGCCTTTGACTGTAGAGCTGTCATTCTGTGAACAGTATGTATAAGCACAGAAGCCAGATGTCACAGCATTTCAGACCTTCAATCTGATCCAGACACCACATAGTGGTGACTTACTGGACTGACGGGCATGCAGCCCTAAAGCTCTAAAGCCACTTATCTGATCCTTAGACACTTACTTGCATTTGTCTTTTACTGTCTGAAGCCTTTGTTATTCAAAACCTCACCTCCCTCCTTTGTAAACTGAAATTCCACCTACCCAGTGACCGATGGGGAAGTGCCCCAGCAAACACTTTGAGTGTAGGAAGACTGCTTCTTTCAGGTAACTTGATATTTTCAGGCTCAGGACCAACTCACTTAATTCTTCAAAATGAACTTGTACTTTGGCATGTCATACACTGAATGTGGATGGAACGCCGTCCACTGTGTCTGACGCATACTAAACATCAAGCAGAAGATATTTACCAGCCACCCACTTTGTGCTTAACACTCATTTACAAGCATATGCATATATATATATATACTTAATGTAGCACATTGAGACAGATGTGAAGGATGGGGGGTGTCCCGGGCCTAGTTGTTGAGGCCAGATGCAGACCGGGAAGGAACTGTTTTTGTGGCATGAGGTTTTGGTCCTGATGGAAGTGTACAGGTCCTGGAGGGATGGCAGATTGCAGCCAATCACCTTCTCTTCAGAGCGAATGATACGCTGCAGTCTGCCCTTGTCCTTGGCAGCAGCAAACCAGATGGTGATGGTGGAGGTGAGAATGGAGGAAGTGCACCATCATTGTCTCTGGCAGGTTGAACTTCTTCAGCTGCCACTGGAAGAACATCCTCTGCTGTGCTTTCTTTATGTACTTGAGGTCCTGGGTGATGATGGTGCCCAGTCCTTCAATTGTGATGATTATAAAGACAAGAACACTGAGACCAACCCAAGATTTTATTGTCATGGCCGGGAAGCAGATACAATCTCCTCTAATTTTCTGAAGCACACGATATACTGGTATCCAAGTCTTGAGACCTCCTCCTTCCATCCCTTTTCAGGCATATTCTGTAGGTTTGAATATACTTCTTTCTTGTAACCTCTTAGATCATTCAAAGGGGCCTCTCAGGTAACATATACCAAGAAGGCCTCTTTTGTATGTGAATGCAAGGAGTCTGCTATAAGAACCATGAGGATACCAGGACACTAATAATAGTATACATTTTTCATATCAGGGTACCCCTAGGTTGTCCAAGTTAAATTTAAGACTTTTTAAGACCTTTTTAATACCACTTAGAATGAAATTTAATGCCAACCTCACGGCCATAGTGGCAAAAGTATGAGGGATATTATGGAAATCAGTATGAATTTTAAGCCAGAGAAAATAATTATTTACTGAGTATTTGAATTTAATTAAACATTTTATTATAATATTTACATTCATATTTAATACACAATAGCAAATGCGACGTGTTTTGCACTCTTCATATGGGAGCCCAAAGCTATAAATCCCATCATCCCCAGCTTGAAAGATTTTTGGCACAAACAACATTGGGCCTCACAGTCATTTCCTGGAATACGCTTAAACCACTCGTATTTTGGATTCTGCTGCCATTTAGGATTAAAACAGCACTCACCCATTCTGAGGCAAAGTGCTAACGTCAGCTTGTTAGTAGCAAAGTGTGAGACGTTTTGTTTTCTTTCCTGACAACTGACTGATTCACGCCAGAGCTTGCGCACACTCCACTGTCAAGAGCTTAAAGCAACACACTGACGTAAACAGTACCTGTAGTGTTGTAACGTCCAAGTCACACCAAGCAGAGTGAATTGTAACGTTAAACAAACACAGAACATTTTATACATTTGATGGTTTTGATATGACGATGTACTGTAATGTCATCGTCATGACATTACAGTACAAAAGGACAAGAAAACAATTTAACGAAACGAAATTCAATACTTTTAAGGCCTTATTTTGAGAATATTAAATTCAATGCATTTTTAACACTTTTAAGATCCCACAGGTACCCTGCATATAAAGTGTATCCATGAACGTTAGCATGTTAGCTCATTGAGAGCCTCACAAGGTGCACTTCAAACAAAGACATGGAACCAATTTAGAAATGAATCTGTTAAATAAATTCAAACCTTTGTTCAGTGTTCTCTGGTATTTAATACTTACTAAAAGTTTTGGAATTGGTCCAGTAGATCACCTCCGCCGGACATCTGCGAACGGGCTGCAATGGCTGCGAGCATTTGCGCCCATGAAAAGTATGTCCACTAAAAGTGCTTGTTATTGCCACCGACAGGCACAGACTGTTATTCGGAGTATCTGACAACATTATGGAAAGGAAATCTTGTGAGAGGTTGAGTTGTTGCAGGAAGACGACAGTGGAAACTTGAGTCAGAGTCGGAGAGAAGAGTCTGTCTCTGTAGGGATCCTTACTTACTTACTTATATAATAATGTCTATATGACATCCAATGCATCAGTTTGATAGTAGTTAGTATGATCTATACTGCTGATTTACTGTACATTCTAAAAATCCATATTAGCCCTATAAAGATGAGGAAACTGAGAATTTAAAAGAAGATAGGTAAATTGACTTGAGGCTGGTCTGCACTACACCTCTGCATCAACCTGAGCAAAACCAATTAAAACCAGCAAATAAATAACATCTCAGTTATCAAGTTTTTACTGTTAATGGGACCTGAGCATGGCTCAGGCCTTGGCGCTGCCCCTCTTGGAGCAGATAATGCATGCGATTGCCAGGAAGATGTATGGCCAAGTTTTTATTGTGATGATTGAGTGTTTCTGCCTTGGCTGTGCCTCTACAGGTCCTCCCACTATCTCTAGCACCCAGACCCAGCAGGCGCTCTATGGAGAGAAGGGCCAGATCAAGTGCTTCATCCGCAGCACCCCTCCTCCCGACCGCATTGTGAGTCACTTCATCCCTCCTTCAATTTACTAATTCAATTTCCAACAACTCTGAGTCATATTCTATAAAAAACAGAATCTGTCAAATACATTTGATCTATTACACATTTCACCATGTTTTTGATATAAGTGTAGACATGTATTTAACTAGATGGCCACCAATCTCTCCAGAACTTTCTTAGCCCACATTCTCTGAATTATGGGTATGTTATGGGTATGTTTAAAATGTTGACCATGAGTTGTTGTTGCCACAATCTTGTAACAACGCACGTTATGTCTAACAGAGGAGGCAGCCAATGCAATGATGTTACAAAAGTTAGATGTTAATATAGTACTGTTGTAATTTGTTTTTTTCCCCTTTAATTAGTTTTTTAAATTGTTAGATAATGCCAAGTGATTCTGACTTTTCTAAAAAGCAAATTAGTATAATTTTTACAGTTTCTTTTCTTTAAACAGCAGGGAATTTGGTGGACAACCAGTGAGAAGCATCAATTAGTGTAGTTTAGCTACTTCTTATATTTCCCTGTAAAAATGACTACGTTTGATTTCTTATGTAAAGGGATAATTAGGAAACATTAAGAGATAATTACTGACGCCCACAATAGTGGGCAGCAAGAATTATCCTACATGTAGAGTAGGAACAGTGGGGGGAAACCAGGCCAACAGCTACAACACCATGTTTTAAAAAAAGAAACACTGATAACACACTGGGTGTTTCACGTTTCTGTACATAGTGTGAATAAGCATTTACCATTTTGTTATAGGTGTGCTCCCTCTAACATGTGTATGTTGTCCCGCAGGCCTGGTCCTGGAAGGAGACAGTTTTAGAGTCAGGGACATCTGGACGCTACACAGTGGAGACGGTCAGTACAGAGGAGGGGGTGATCTCCACACTAACCATGAGTAACATCGTCCCCGCTGATTTCCAGACTATCTACAACTGCACGGCATGGAACAGCTTCGGCTCTGACACTGAGATTATACGACTCAAAGAGCAAGGTGAGGACAACAACATATCAGACAGAAATCTTGTAGCTAATCACTTGGTGGTTAAATCTCACACTGATGATACTGACAGCAATTAAAACTGTTGGTATTCAGTATTTAAAACTGACTGTATTTTCAGCATACTTGTTAAGATTCCAATCAAAGTGTTTCATCGGGAAAAAATCATGTTACGCGTTTCTTGCAATGTAACTGCAACTGAACAGTACACAAGGCATCATAGCTGTCATGTCAAAAATAAAGAAATATGACTTGTCAGCTGATTATTACTCAAAGGCAATATTCTTAGTTGCTCGTATCCAACAATAGCCCGTAGGCATCAGTTATCAGAAATATTTGACAATTCTTAAACTAGCAGCTGTGTTTAGTGTATGATGACCACAAATTACTGAATTCACAACAAAATAGGTTTGTCATTGCCTTAATCAGCCCATATAACTTCAAAAAATGACTGAGGAGCATTCGATCTGCCAATCGATGGTTAAGGTTACGTTAAAGCAACTGAAACTGCAGTCTTCTTCTTCACTGACTGTTGCTACATTCGGTGGTGTGTTATTGCTGCTAACTGATCAGTGTGAACTGCATGCTCTTGTGTATTTGTCCACATGTGCATTCATTTGGAGGTACAAATGACACATTTGTGGACAAAACTTTTCACTAATTTTCCTGGGCTCTTCAGTCCATTTCTGTATGAATGCCAATGCAAATAAGTGCACTAATGTGTGTCTGTGTGTGGTAAGGATTAGTTGTAAAAAGAGATTGGATGAGACTGAGTGACGCCTGTCTAGTTCCTGGAGGAATAATGTACTTTCATGAGTACGTTTAAGACCTGAGATAACTCTCAGAGTGAGGTCAACAACTCAGTGTTACGCCTCTTTATTGTGTAAAGGTCATTCATTATGTCACAAATTCAACTTCTAATCATAAATGTATCCAGAAATAGGGTATGAGGTTGATGTCATCTTCTTTTCTTTCTTTTATTATTGATAAGGCCATTCTTTTAGAATCAAATTGACAATATATTTTTCAAAGCTGCTGTCCTTAAAGATACTTCTTAAAGAGAGTTCTAGCAAAGATCTGGATTTGATCTGGAAAGAAGGTCAAACTTTTGTCTTTAAAGCACCTCACTTGAATTATGTCTCCTGACCAGCTGGATTTTCCTTTCCCGCTGGAAAGCTTCCAGAGCTCCTATCATGATATCCATAGAACGATATCGAAGAATCCTTGAACAGAGCCCTGTGTGTTGATGGTAATTGTTCTCAGCCTGGAAAGAGTAAACACTGGCCTCATGAATAATAAAACAAATGTGCTGGTGTAAAAAAGTGTGCGCATGTGTGTAAGAGCAAGAAAAGGAGGAAGGAGCACAGCTAAGTCCTTTTGAAATGTCCTGCTGTGTTTGTTCAGACACTCTGCGACTTGCTGTCATCATCGGCGTGGCAGTGGGAGCCTTCCTCGCCCTCTCCATCCTCCTGGGGACGTTAGGTGCTTTCTGCTGCACCAGATTCCAGAGAAGTAAGATGCCACTGAATTAAAGCTTTGGGTCAGACAAAGTTACTGGCAGTGTTTTTATTCTGTTATTTATTCTTTTTTGAGTTTTGTTGCATTGTCAGTCACAGAGAAACATATTTTCTTTGGCTCTATACTGCTTTTTGGTCAGCTTGACATTTCACCTAACACTAACATTTAACCTTTTCTGTCTCTAAGCTGAAAATGTATAAATGTTATGACCCTGCGGTGACAAAATCATGAATCAGTTTTGTAGAATCAAGGGTTACACCAACAGGATTGAAAGGCACATTCATGATATTGGTCCATTATGTTATACAGTGTAACATAGTGTAAGTATCTGCTGCTGCTTAGCTGATGTGAAATGTACATTCCTTCAGTTCAGTTGCTGTAACCTTTGATTTGGGTTCATGCACAATTTGGCTTCCAGTTCTGCCTCTGCTCCCTCTGAAGGTCCTTAGAGGAACATTTTGATTATATTGTAGTGTTTGCCCAAAGATGGAGTTTACTTTGCCTCTGTTTATGTCTGCTTCACTGTGTGAAGGGCAGGATTTCCCACCCCACATATGACTAAATGTCCTGGTAGAGCTTGGTGGCCTGTAGCGTTGTCACTGGAACAGAGGGAGAACGTCAGAGAGAACATTTTTGTCTTTGAGATGGTTTCTGTTAACTGCTCTGTTGTTTTTGTCACTTTCTACAGAGGATGTCCATCTGGTCATGTCTTCTCTTCCCGTGTCCCTTTCGCGCCAGAGAGATGTGAAAACAGAGAGTAAGGCCTTTAATAAACAGTGTTTGAATGATTCCATGCTCGCAGTATGATGAGCCGTGCCTGCAGATGCTTCCACTGGACAATCATCAGTGTTGTTGAGTCTTTTTGCTGACTTTATTGTTGTATAATTAAAACAAATTCTAACGTTATCTCAGAGTAATGTATCCTCTATACCACCTTCATACCATATTGTACCATACGTAATTATATATCCATGACGAAAAATGAAATGTCATCTTAGCCTAAACAGATGAAGTCCTTCTCTAGTATACATTGGAAAAAGTCACAACCTCTTTCCAATGTATACTAGAGAAGAAGCACCTCTGACAAAATTCAAAATTCCTACAGGCCCTGCACAACCTTTCTTGACAGAGCAGAGCCAGTAGAAATCAGACAGTAGTGAAACCTGTCAGATACATCAGCACATTCTGGGCAATAACGTGCACACCAGAAGTAAAGTGCTTTTTGGATGCATGCCAGTGTTCCACTATGAACATGAAAATTATATTTTCAGCTGTGACAATTATAACCATTGGCAATAACATGGAAAAGCATGAAAAAATATGTACACGTTGTTGTGTGATTTCAAAGTTTTGTGAAGTAAGAATAAATTTGAAACTAGGTTTTCAAGAAGCATTTGTATTTCAATTCACATGTGGTTTCATACAACTCTTTTTCTTCTCTGTCCTGCATACAGAAGAGAGTTCAGCTAGAGGATTTATTTTACACTTTCAGCATTCCAGACATATAGCTGTGTGCCTGTGCCTACAGTAAATATAGTGTCATTAGGCCAATATGGAGACACAGAAACAAAGACATTCATAGGAAAAATCTCCAGTTATTTAATTTGTGTTTATTATTGAATTAATAATTCTAATTCTTGATTTTCATTTCTCTGTTAAATGTAATTCATAAGACAGCAACAGCAGCTACTCTGGGAGGCCTCAGGAAATTATATTTGTTGGCCTTTCTTTGCAAAGTTAAAACATAACATAACAATGCCACTAATGGAGTAAATACTTAACGGCCAGTTGTGTACGAGCAAAATATAATGTATGGCAGTATGTTATAATTGTTGTTAAACTAGCCACTTTTTCCTCACTCAGTGATAATAGCAGGCTTGACACGAACCTGCTTTAAAACAAGCTTTGTTACACAATGAAATACTTTAGTAACAAGCTACCTACCTACCACCAATTTAACTACCAATGACCAATATCATGAGAGTATTTAGGATAGAACATTTTAAAACTTTCAAACTTATTAGTGAAAACAAGAATAAAACTTTACTTGTGGCACTAATATCAAGTTATAGTTATTATAGTAATAGTTATTATGAACACCTGAAAATGTTAGTAAGAGTTTAGAGAACACATACATTGCCATACCTAAGTACTTTACTGCATTGTAAAACACCTTTTATGAAACAGTTTAATGGCATGTTATGCCTTCAAAGATAAGACAAATAAAAGCTCACCCCAGAGGATGCTGTGTTCCTTCTCTGAATAGTTTTTTTTTGTTTCCTGCTAATTTCAGGTGAAGTATTCCCTTTATAACTTTGTACCACTTAGCCATGTTGTACCCAGGGACTGCTAGTTGATTAGTTTAATATCCATAGTCCTGGGAGAAAGTGAATAAAACAACTTCTATTAACAAAAAGTGTTCAGCTTTGTCTCTAGAGTTACAGACTGCCAAAAAAAGTGGAAGTGCAGTAGACTCAGGATCATTTCACATAAGCCTGTTGTTGCCTCTGTGAGCTGAAGTAAACCAATCATTGTGACAGACCAGGCAGTTTATATTCATACTCTTAGGCCAGCTACACACAGCTGCATTATTAGATTGCAGATATTGATCAGTATTGCACCATGAGGTTCGGGGATAAGTGAGTGTTACCAAGATGGGATTTATCCAAGTGCTCAGTAAGTAAACTAAGGTCACACTGCAGTAGGCCGGAAAGAGTGTTGTGTATGCACCACAGTCTTCATTACCACCGTCGCAGTGAGATCTGAGGAAAGCTGAAGCTTTTGAAGCTGACTTGAGTGCATTAGGCTTGGGAAACGGTGTGACACAGGACCAATGCATCTATCAGCCTACACCAATCAGCCGCACTGCTCCATCTCTCCCTCTCCTCCAGATCTCAAAGGAGTTGCTTCAGCAAAAAATGACATTCGGGTGGAGATCGTCCACAAGGATCACAATGCAGCACGGGAGAGCGAGGAGCACACGAGCATCAAACAGATAATGGTGAGTGAACACAGTTTGATGCTCTGATGTGGCCTTTTGTCGTCAGCTTGATATGCATTCTCTAAAGCTTTCTAGTCAACCGTACTTACTATGTAACTACTGACGACCCTGATTAACTATGATGCAGATTGAACGTGGTGAGTTCCAACAGGAGCCTGTGCTGAAGCAGCTAGAGGTGCTCCAGGAGGAAGAGAAGGAGTTCCAGCACATCAAGGTGGGTGAACACTGAGAATATTTAGGCCAAATGTCAACTGCAGGGAATCCAGTAGGAACTATGATGGCTAAGCTTCAGAGAGCCATGCCCTTTTATTTGCAGAGACAAAGAGTGGCTGTTAGCATCTCGTTCAATAATGAATGGTTGCACTAAGTCTAAAGGGAGAAGGTACCCATGCCTTGCAGAAGTGACAGCACAACACAGTCACGTTAGAGGGTTATACATGGGCATTCAAATCATAGGAGTCACTTTAGCTAACTGATTATCACTCTTTTGTCACAAGCAATTAATTACCAGTGAAGCAGCTGTTTAATAAATATTTTCTACAGTATTCCAGAAAGGATAGATGCAAGAGTCAAAAACATAGAATCAGGACTTTTTTCAAAGCTATAATTTAGAACACTGCAATAGCACATCAGTCTTAACAATCCAAATATTAGTGTCCCAGATATTCCATTTAAGGGTAAATGTATTTCACAAAGGCTTTGTTACGCAGACAACAAAGCAGGTGGACCCAAAAGCAGGACGCGGAAATCAGGCTGGCTTTTCAGAAGTTTTAATAAAAGTTGCAAAGTCCTTACAATCAGGTTCATCCAAAAACAAGGAGCATGACATGACAACATGAAGTGTAGGAGGCAATCTGGCAACAGGACAAGGGAGACACCGACAATATATACACAAGAGGTAATGGGGAACAGGTGGAAACAATTAGGGCGGGGCAGACAATCACAACGGCGGGAAACACACAAAGGCAGGAAGTAAAGGGACCTGAAACGAGAGGGAAGGTTAGACTTTTCAAAATAAAACAGACAAGCCAAAACAGGAAACAGAAACATGACAGACATGGAACTTAACATAACTGACGAGACATAACAGTCTTGACAACAACAAAACAACTAACACAGCATTCTTTTTTTTTACACAAATCAAAAGTAAGCAAGTGCTACATCTTATGCCTGTCCTTAAAAAAATCACAAATTCAATTTGTCTAATAGCCTGCAGGTTGGGACATAAACACAGAGGAGATAAAGAGAGAGATTAATGTTTGCCTCTCCCTGCTAATTTTCCCTTTGAATCCTCTGGGAAAATTAGTAGAAAGAGATAACCATTAAAGTTATTTATGTCTGTATTTCTCCATTAACTCTACAGCAGGAGCATTATTTTAGGTCTGGTTTGATAAGTCAGGCTCGTATTACTCTCATTTAGTCAACCACGTTTTTTCTACTGCCTCAGAGTAATTTAAAGCGCAGCACAGTCACATGTTAATCCTCACAAAGAAATCAGTCAGTTTAGTAGGCAGAAGACTGACAGTAATGAAGATGTCTGCAATAGCCCATCCATGCTTCCATAGACATTTCTATCCATAGATGATGTGGATGTTCTCCAACATACTTCTCAATGTTCCACCTGCTGATACTGCCCTTCCTAGTTGATTTCCTTTTTTACATATTCTGCCGCCATGAAACTACATTTTTGCTGTCTTTTCCCTCCTTTTTTGCACGGTAGCAGACATGGATAAGTCAGTTTATGTCAGCGATGGTATTAAAAAGAGAGAGAGAGAGCAATGGCAGACAATGCTGTGCAGTCTTGCAAATGATTTGACAGATATGTATCAACATATCCTGCAATATACACTGCACAAATGTGGATATTGCAGAGCATTAATTAACTAAGTGGGCTTTCTGAGTCACAGGCAGATGACTCACACCACTAAAGCTTGCTATTTGCTTTTTCATGTTGCACAAATTAGCCTGTTTATTAATTTCATGTAGTCATCATCCTATTTTCTAATTACCATTTACTACTTTTGACCTTCAGAAGAGAAAGTGAGAAAGTGTGGAGAGAGATTAGAAAACCAGCTCTTGTTTTGCAGTTTGCAGAGTTTTGTAGATGCAGTGTTTTACAAATAGCATTTACATAAATGTAGCTCAATTCAATTCAACTCAATTCAGTTTTATTTATATAGCGCCATATCATAAAGTTATCTCAGGGCTCTTTTTCATATAGAGCAGGTCTAGACCGACTCTTTATATTTACAGAGACTCAACAGTTCCCAAAGTTGTGAGTAAAAAGAAAGCATTGTGATGATTCACTAATAGGAGGCAACAAAAATAAAAGTTGCAGTGAGACAATAAACAAACTATAGTTTGTTTATTGTGCTTATTTTGCATGTAAAAGGACCCCACCAACGGCTACTACAGTGTCAACACCTTCAATGAGCACCACGCCACCCCCACCATGTCCCTAGCCCCCAGCCAGACGCCCGATGTTGTCCGAAGCCCACCCGCTGGAACTATGACTATCGGCAAGCAGCGGGTGCCCACCGGCATGTCCTTCACCAACATCTACAACACCCTAGGAGCTGGTCCCAACCGCCTGTACGACTACAGCCAGCGCTTCGTCCTGGGCATGGGCAGCAGCTCCATCGAACTGTGTGAACGGGAGTTTCAGCGGAGCTCACTCAGCGACTCCAGCTCTTTCATCGACACGCAGTGTGACAGCAGCGTCAGCAGCTACAGCAAGCAGGACGGCTACATGCAGTTCGACAAGGACAGCAAGACCTCGGCCTCGTCTTCCTCCCACTATTCTCAGTCCTCCTCCCAGAACTCAGACCTCACCAGGCCTCTGCAGAAACGCATGCAGACCCACGTTTAACAGCTAGTGGGGCCTTGACTGGTATAACGAGAATGGAAGGGATGTTCCAAAGAGCCATCTTACCTACTCAGATGAGATGTTTTTTCAGTGCTGGATTGGTATTCCAACAGAGGGACATAACGTGGTTTGTAGATGCCAACTTTTGAACCTATACACTACTAAAGACTTCTTAATCATGAGCCAACTAAAAAAATATATTAATGACAATCATGTGTCTGCTGTTTCTGCTCATAAATTGACAACAAACAGTGGTTTGCTGTTGTCCCTTTTTTTTTTCTCTTTGCAGACTGCCTTGACAAATGCACCTAGGCGCAGAGTGATGGTTAGTTACGGTGAGAGTATCAGACAAAAACAATAACAAGCAGTTTTTTTATTAATGAAAAAACTCTGGATGTTGTGAGCTCAGCTGCCCCTCTGTCGTTCAGAGCACTGAGGGTATTGTTAAAATCAGAAAATGGCTTTTCTCGTGAGCACCTTGGAGGAAAAAAAATACTGTGAGCTGTCACAGCAGCAAGCTCTGTTAGACGTCACTCATTTTCTGTCCATCAGTTACCACAACACCTTGGTGACTTTTAATGCTAGATGCATTAGAAATGGGTATCTCTTTTGTATAATGTGCTGTACATTGTTTTGGCTCTTTAATGCTTATTCTTTTCCAGAGAATTGTGAGAAATTTCTTTGCCGGCGTATGCTTCGCGAAGGATCATTTGTCATGAACTGATCACAGAATGCATGGAGAAATGGACATGTCATCTTGCGCAATACACACACAAAGCCAACTTTCAGATGCTTTTGTTCAGTCACCTGCTGCTTTCGGAAGGTATTTTTTTCCGTTTCCCTCCTGAAAGGACCTTATGATGTTTACAAGTGTAGCGCAAGGGTATTGAGATCTGTACTTTTCCCATTTAATGTGAGACAGAGCTTGTGTGTGTACTGTATCTCTGGGAAGCACTTTCTAGCTGCCAGAGCAGGTTTCTTATTTCCATATTTGGCTGATATCGTGTTGTTTACACTAGAGCTCTGTAAAACCCAGCCTTTTGTGTACTGTGATTTGACTACTGAATGACAAGGAGTGGAGATAAAGTGAAATTCTTGCTGTCTGATATTTCTGATCTTCTTGGGCCGGTATTTCAAAATGATCTCACAGGATTATATTGGTTGGATTCAATTCTGATCTGATCTGAAAACTTGGTATTTCAAAGCAGATACAAAGAGTTCTGATCCTGAAGATTTGGATTCAGATTTGGTAATCCAATCCTACCTTTAATCCGGACAAAATGCTGCATTTGGGTATTTCAAAATTTAAGGCAGAGATCTGGATCAATTTGATGCAAAAATTCGGGATCATTTGGATCCCACCTCAGAGGTGGATTTGACATAGATTTGACAATAGCCTAGGCTTCACTTCTCCCAGATATTGTTACCCAAGATGTTCATTACATTTAAACTCTAAATTTAATGTGCCCTTCAAATGTGAAAGTGTTTAGTTCTAACAGAACCACCATTAGCCCAGTCTGAGCACAGGACAGTCAGGATAGCAGCAAACAAGAAAGCAGTTATTCATCCAAGACTGTCCTTTTACTGTGTTTGCAGTGTAATAAAATCATCTGGCACCTGGATGGAAGTTGTCCTTATTCAGTGTGTGTGTAACACAATTCATTGAGTGTAAATCATTTTGACTTGGGGCTTTTTTACCGAGTGCTACGTTAACATAAATGTATTTGAAAATCAGTGTGTTGTAAGTCTACATCATGGGGTATCAATCCAACAATTATCACCCGAGTATTGGCTGTATGCTTATGAATTCCTTATGGTAAATACAACATTTTATCATGAAAGGCCTTCGAGGCGGCCTTGCCACGACAAGCCATATCAGGTAGCAGGGAGAAGGACCCAAAATGCAGACAGGTAGACAGGAACAGTCCAAGGATTTATTTAGGGAAAACCAAACTCACACAAACTCAGGGACAGACACGCAGGGAATCCACAGGAGCGACACACAAGGAGAACGTCCAACACATCAAACACAGGAACATCAGAAATCAAAATCCAAATGCAAGGAAACGTGCAGACATGGAAACGCAGACAATGACGCCACAGAGAACAAAGGGAGAGGACCGGTATATATAGGGGAGGAGACAATGAGGGAAACAGACACAGGTAAGTAACAAGACACAGGTGCAATCAATCAAAAAAGAAAAGAACAGTCCACACTAAGGTCCTTGGGATCATGACACATTTGGCCACCATTTCTGTGTACACACTACACATAAGGGCTTCCACTACAGATCAGCAGAAATGTTTATTTAAACAATCAATTGCTTTCAGAATTGAAATACCGGTACCTGTACCTACCTATTGCAATCACACCAACTAAAAAAAAAAACTATTTAGAAAGGCATATGCAAAAGAGGAAATGCCCAAGACAGCCTGGTGGCGAAGGGTGGACAGCCTTAATAAAGGTGCTGGAGCTATTTGAAAACTAAACTATACAGTCACAGTGGGCATAAAGATGGTCTGAACAGATTGATGTACCTCCTATCACCAAAAGTAGTTCAGGAGGTGGAAGCAGGCTTCTGTCGACTTGCTGCTGACTGGCCTGTCTGGAAGCATGCGGCCGGTGAGAGGTCCCACACTCAGAAGAGTCCATCTAGAGGTGTTTGGGCAGACAAACAAACCAGTTAGGGTTGAGCCACCGGACAATCCCTTTTTTGAGAATAAAACGGCTATTGACTTATAATGGGACTTGCACTGTAAACATTCTAAAAAAAAAAACTGCAATAAAACACATTTACACGCTCTTTTCGGTATAATGTTACCTTGCTGTAGGGGTGATGGTTTGTGTTTTATGGTTGTCCTTATTAGCAGTGGCATTGCTGAGTGGGAGCCGTGGGAGTGAGTGTACTCTGAAAGTAGAAGGTGAGGGTATGAGGTTAGGTTATCTTTACGACACTGTCAGTAATCCACAGTAGCCACAGAAATAGAATTGTTTTCATGTATGCAAAAGCATGATATCACCAACGACACTGTAGACCACCGAGCTCCACTTCTCTGGAATTTGGAACTTTTTTCTGTTCACTATGATCTCTCCTAATTTCACTGACTGGGACCCAAATTGCTGACTGTTTTTCCTCCTTGACAAGTAGCTACCCCAACCCTTAGAGTTATGATCTCTGTTTTTAAATCCTTAGCCTTGTTGTCATATTAACATTATTACCTGTGTATGTGTGTGAGTGCATGTGTGTACTTTACATGTGATATTGTGCATTTCCATTGTTTTTTACTGACCTGTAAAGTGTACAGAGACTCTCTGATGTGCACTCTAAATAAACTGAAGTTGAGTTGAAGTTATAGTCTACCAAAGTTGAACCATAGACCACTGAACAATAGACCACCACATACATACACACACAAAGCCAGCTAGCTCGCTAGCCCGTTAGCTACTTAACACAGAGGTCAATGGAGCCAATTTAGCTCCTATTAGCATGACCTAAGCTTAATTAGCAATCATTACGCCCTCATTTTAAGTAGCTGACAATTCAAGTAGCTGGCTAGCATGACATGCTGGTTGCCATTGTATAGTCTTATTGTGTGTTCCCACCAAAAGTGAAGCGAATATTCTCCTCGCTTTACTTGCTCGAGTTTGACCGCTGGATCATTTGTTTTTATTCACGTTACTCACGAGTGTAACACAAATAAAAACAAACCCATTATTAACCGTTTTGCCCTTCTCTTCTGGGAAAAAATAATGGAGTGCCAACAACGTTTATTTCTTTTCGTTACCATGGCCGAAATAACAAATATTGCTGCATTGTACCTGTTGTGGAAGTCTCAAATACACCGGAAAACTAAACACCGTAGTGTTTGGGTTCATAACATCATCCGGAGGCGCACACAGCTTGGTGAATTTCACCACCTTCTCCAGGAACTGCGTCTGGATGACAGCCGCTTCCAGCGCTACTTGAGGCTGACCAGAGCCCAGTTTGATGACCTGTTAGCTAGGATCAGCGCCAGGATTTCTCGGACAGGCATTTCGTCTCAGTTGTGGAGCGCCTGTCCATCTGTCTCTGGTGAGTGGCAGTTTCATAATTGGTGTGTCAAAATCAATAAATATGGCTTACTACAGCGGTATGAACCCAAAATAAACAGATTTTGCTGTGATTTAATTGCAATAAATGTATCAAAAGGATGCCGAAATAACTACATCATTATGCCAAATTGTAAAAAAAAAAAAAAAAGAAAAGAAAATCTGAACTGATGCTTTGTCAGGTCTGTCCACAAGACAACAAGCAAACAACTTTTAAAAATGCTTGTTTTCTCAATGGAGTTCAGAACGATCAGAGCTATGCTATGGTAACATTGTAGCTGCTCTATCACACACTCAAAATAACGTAATCTAAATCAGGCATAAATACGGCAGCAACGTTATTGTATATACACATATATATCTACATACTGTAACTTAAACTCACATTCATTTATGTTTATTATTGTTGACAGCAGCTGTGCAGCCATATATTTTATGTAGACACCCACAGTGTGCTCACTACAGCTCAGTTAAATTAAATGTTTTCTGTGCTGATTGGCTTTCGCGACACAGCGTCATGCGAATATATCGCCCGAGCTGAAAAAGACGCAAATTTTGTCTATTTGCGCCACGGAAGTCGCGTCATTCGCACCGCCCGACTCGAATTCGCGTCTTTGTATTGACATTGTATGTAATATCACCGCGAGAAACGCTCAGTTCGCTTTTGGTGGGAACACACCATTACAGATGCTACGTTTGACAAAAGTATACTTAGATTTGAATGTGAAAGCTGTGCTACTACTTGCTCCTTTTGTGAAATGGTCTGCTATGTTTGTTTTCTGGTCCCTATCTGGTCATATTGGGATCACCGTGATCCAACCTGCCAGTGTTTTGAAATATGTGGACAAAAGTCATTGAGACTATTTTGATCCTTGACTGAGAAAAGGGAGATTTCATTATCTGGATCATTCTGATCCAGATTACAAGTTTTGAAATATCAACCCCTGGGGACTTTGATGCCCACTGTTTTAAGTGAGCCAGAATGTTAGAGCCGGAGACAAAATGCTATCATTAGTTTAAAGCCTGACAATTAGACACTCAAGGAGAAATGGATGAGCAAACACATGTACTACCACAATTTTCAGTTTGAGTACTACTGAGGAAATTAAAATAAGCCTATCTGAAATGATTATGAGTGCCTGGGGTGGTTTAATAGGCCATCAGTCAAAGCAGCGATACAATAAAGCCATGCTGCAGCAAGCATTTAGGATCCAAAGGGCAATCAGCCAATACAAATGACAACTCCAGAGTGATACAGCCGAAGAACACAAATAATGAGGTTAAAGATTGTCAGTGGTACACTGCATAGGTACTCATGGTCTACAAATGAATATAACTGAATAGCATGGGTTGATGTACTGTCATAACTAAGCACTTACAGATGTATTAGGCTCACAGTTACTGTGTAATAAAATGAATCTCATCACTATCATGTTTGGCAATCCTACCTTACATTTGGGGATTTCTGTCGTGAACACACATTACTGTACAGAAAGAAAGATGTTGTGCCAACATTGTGTTTTGATTAAAGAAAACTACAATATACCTCAATGCTACTTGATTGGATCATTTTTGCATTTCTGGTCTGTGGTCTACATTACAGATAATTGATTTCATGCTTTAACTTGAATTTGGGGCAACACAAACCCACACATGTCCTATACCATGGACTCATTTGTTCAATCATTTATAACAAAACGTATACAAATTCTAGTAACAAAAATCCCCAATCACAGTTACTAGTGTTATTAGTCAATTAGTTGATTGACAGACTTAATCAACAACAATTTTTAAAGCTCATTAATAATTTAATTCATTCATGAAGTTCAAGTGTCAAAAATTCTATGGCTCCTGTTTCTCAAATGCGACAATTTGCTGCTTTTCTCTGTTTTATATCTATTTAGTTTGAAAAACTTAGGGTTTTACACTGCTGATCAAACAAAACAAGATATTTGAAGATGTCACACATTAAGTCCTGGGAAATGGTGATGGGCATTTTTGATTATTTTCCTTCTTTTAAGACAAAACAATTAATCAACTAATTGAAAAAATTACCAACAACAATCAGATCATTATCACATAATGATCATCGACTCATGAAAAACAATTTTATATAATGATGACATTACTTTTCAGTCATATACAGAAGGCAACAACAATTGTTGACATCTACCGAAGCATAGCGTAGTTCAGGCAGACAACTGATGTCGTGCTAGCATCAGCTGATTGGTATCAGCTGTTTCACTCATGCTTCACAATCACTGGCTCATTCACAGCTGTGTGGCTATCAGTTGACTAGTAATGTCCATGGCCATCATAACATGACACATCTCACTATGACTCTGCTGATATGCTTATGTCAACGCTGTTTGCTGCTGCAGCTCCTCCACCACCCCAACCTCCTCCTTGTGAGCTATATTTTGGGTATTGTTGATTGAACTAAGATCTAGTGTTCATGTATGTGTGTATTATTGGGGGATTAGTTCTCCAGCAGAATCCTTGTTGTTGCACAAATTCATTGAGAGCTCCCTCAAACAGCCAAGCCTTTTCCACCAAATCTAACTGTATAACCATTTGATATAAATGGTAAATTCCTTGACCTAAGTGTCTCTGACTGAACTGACAGTATCTCAAATGCATGTTTATAGTCATTGTCGCACAGTATTTTCATATAGCATCCTAGTATCAGGAGGCCTAGAAATGTATACAAGTGTTTAACATTGGTGACAAAACTCACACAGGCATTTTAGAAGTGTCAACTGGGAACCACAAATAAAAGATTTTCCACTTCCTTGTGCCTAATTTTTCAAAATGTTATTTATCTGCAAAACACAAATGCTCAGCTACAAAGCTGTTTTAAGTTCTCTTTTACTTGAAGTACTGTGGCAGTGAATGGAGTAAAGGCATGTTGGAGCCTTTGTTTACAAGGCAACTCAAACCTTTAGTTTCTACCATCTTCCTGCTGTTATCTTTTTTGCCAGACATGCTTTGTGAGTTTGCATCTTGGATCCTGAGGATCAGAAGGTGGAATCATGCTCAACACAAACATGCATTTAGAGAGGCTTTGTTGAGCTTCCCTGTGTGTCTCTGCCAGCTTCCTGTGTGTGATAAACACAGCACTTGAATGGATATAAAGTAATAGACAGGACATGGCAACAAAAGACAGACTTTGACATGTAATTCTACTTGTTGGCTTATCATTGCTGAGATTTGCTGTTAAATTATGCCATACTGTAGATATTAGATTAGACTGAGCTTGGCTTCCATATTTCAGCAAACATCAACATTTCAAAGATACTGCCTAAAGTTGAAGGGAATTCTGGGAGGATATACTTACTTCACAATAAAACTTCATTTTTTACACCTGCACACGAGAGTATAATATGCCCTCAGTAAGTAAATCACTTAAATTTTCCTCTAATTGTTCTAAACTCTGATACCTTCAGGCTGTTTGGCCCCTCTGTTCATATCTTCACATTGCCATTAAATATTAAATGCTAGAGGTAAAGGTGGCCAACTTAAAATACATCACCAAGCAAACAGCGTGTCAAGCCCCAAGGAAGGCAGGTAAGTACCCAAATGCAGAGCAGTAGCCCAGTAGACAGGATTAGGTCTCCACTGAGGACCAAGCAAAAGTTTAAAACATACAAGGAAACGTGGGAAGGATGACTACTCATGTACAAGGGGCACTAACAAACAAGCAGACTAACTGGGGCAGGCACACAAAGGGGACTGGATAATTGCTTAACTGGAGGGAGCTTCTAAACTGTGTTTGGGAAACACACAGAGGACATCTGCTGGACAGATAGGGCAATGCAGCTGGACCTGCAACACAAAGACAAGGAGAAAACACGGAGAGATGTAGAGGGGGGAGAGTACAGGTGTGGCAGTGACAAAGATATTTCTACCATCTGTTTGCTCAATTTTAATTTGCTGTTGTCTTTATTACTAAAAAGTCAGTTTCATTTGAATGTGCTTTTTTGTCTATATCAGAATCCTGTAGGGAGGTTTACACACTTGCTCTTGAGGGGCCTAATAGTAACATTAAATAGTTAAGTAATGCCGAGAAAAGTGAGATATAAGGTATAGCAAATGGTTACTTTCACAAATATTTCCTTACAGTAAACAGTTTGTTTACTTACACTCATACGTATCACTTTATATTTTATCCTGTATTTTTGTAGAGGAAATGATTCAAGATGTATTCTGGATAAGATGTGGCCCTTGAGTACATCAATGTTCAGTCATGACATGTAGCAATAAATCAAAAGTTCTGACTGAAGGACACAGTTCAGCATTTAGCTTGTTTGAGATAAATTTCACCTCTCCTGGAGTTAACTGGGACAGGTTCCAGCCTTCCCGGAATGATACACGATGTCAGCCAAAATGCATTTTTCAAATCACTTGTTTCTGCTGATGTAGTGTGTGCGTAGATTCATCTGAATCAACCAGGGAGAACAATGTCCAGCTGAAATTAAACTACTGTTTGAACTGATTCACCATTTCACACTTGCCACTTTAACAAGTCTTCCATGGATGCCATGGGAAATCTGATCTTGTATGGGTCAAAGTGTCTTTTTGGATACTACCACTAGGAGTCACCAAAGTCAGACATTTGAAAATCTTAAACCTAGGGCTGTTAAACAGAAAATAAAGCATGGATGTAAAATGAGCATCATATCAGGGCAAATCCAGTAATTTTCCATCAGGTTTTTCAGTGGAGAGCAACTGCTCCTCTCGGTTCTAAAAACTGCAGTCACCTAGATCATGTTTCCCCATATGAGCCTGACACCACAACAAGTCAGAAGCAAGTCAACAGAATTCTAACATGACATCATGCACTGTGCTATGCTCACCTGTGATTGATTCCGAGTGGGCCTGGAGCATCTTGAACAAGGTTTCCAGACATAACTGTGTAGAAGCTGAACCTCTTTAGGCAGACTAGTCTGTTGAGTGTTGCATCTGTGGATTACCTATCCTGTTCAGGGTAAATGTATATGGACAGTGTAACAAAAGGAACAAAAGGGCTGCTCTTCCAGCCTAAGCTCTGGCTGTGTTCGAAATTCCATACTACCATAATATTCATAATAAGTATGACGTCAAATTGAGCATGTAGTACATTCCAACTGCATAGTATGTGGATTTTGTGTATACGAGAAATACCTGGATGTATACTAGATTAGCAAGAATTTCTAGTATGCGACGTGAGCTTACTGGACGACCTCAGCTGCCCCAAGCAGGGCTGGACTGGCCATCTGGCGGACCGGGCACTTTGGTTGTTGGCCCATTGTTTTGTTTTGTTTTTTAATTGACACTGGGCTGGGACAATCACATCTTTAAACCCCTCCCACTTTGGGCTCAGTGCCAAATGTGTACAAGTATGTGCGATAAGCTACCTCACTGGCCACTGCTGTTCATTGGAGTGATACGTCAAAGCGGCGCATATATATTGGTACAGGGAAGCTGCGCCTCCTAATGCATGTAGTCTATGGCGGCAGGAGGCCTAACCACATTTAAAATCATCAGAACTCGCTGAATTTTGAACTGATTTTCAAGCAGTTTGGTTTGTTACAAATGCCAGACATGTATTTATGATACAGGATTCTTAAAAATGCTGGTTTTCATACCAAAATGCTTTATCTCATGTAGATTGTAACAGTAATATTTCTAGAATATAATATTTCAGATGAACGTACCCTATGTAATTTGTTTCTAAGTATATTCTTTTTTCTTACTGCGTGTAAAATGGCTGCCATGATGATGTCATTTTGTTCATATAGAGACTTAATAAAAAAGATGTAATTACTACAAACGCTAAAGTTAAAATATGAAGTACATTTCTGACAGGCTTCACAATTCTGTTTTAATTACATTTATAGTGAAATAGTCACATTTTGCTAATTTACATTTTAAGTCACAAAAAAATATATAGGTATACATCCAGTGTTTCAGCAGGGTTGTGCAGAGTTGTAGTGTTACACATTCTGATAAACCAATTTTAAAGATTGGTACAACTGAAAACAAAAGCTCAAGGGAAATGACTACATGTCTATACAAGAGAGATGAACAATACACATTTAGCTCTAATCTTGTATAAAATAAATATAATATAAATAATAATATGAATATAATTTTAGCATCTTACTGATTACTTTGATAAAAATGTTCATCTTTTATTTCTTTATGTGACATACTCATACTCATTACACAGCTTTAGTGTTTTTAGGGAGTGGCATGGTTGGTGTACATATTCAGGGGAGTGTGAAGATGGGTGGTGTGTGATCGACTGTGGTGGGCCAGTCTAGGCCAAAATGCCAGGGCCGATTTTTTGTCCCAGTCCAGCCCTGGCCCCAAGATGCATTGCGTCTCTTCAGACTGTGCAATGGTGGTAAAATAAATAACGAATGATGGAGAGTGAAGGTGAAACAGAAGTTACTCAGGACCCAGTACAGTTAATATTATAGAGTATGGTCTAGACCTGTTCCATATGCAAAGTGTCCTGAAATAACTTCTGTTATGATTTGGCACTATATAAATAAAACTGAATTTAATCGAATTGAAAAAAGTTAAGAGGAACATCGTGGGAGCTCACATATATAATGTACTGTAGAAAAAACATTTAACACTAAAATATTTAATAATTTTAATTTGCCTTTAAATTATACTGGACAATATTCGATTTTATGGAAGAGGTTACATTGATTTACATTTGTGATAAACAATTTTCATTCAACGGTAGCTGGGGCCATTCATGTTGTAGATACGGTCATGTGATGCAGAGAAGACATTGCTTGAGCCTGCTGGTCATACTTATTGTTAATTTAGTAGGCAGTATGCAGTACTACTGTTTGAGTATGTAGTATGCAGTATGTTAGTAAGCGATTTCGAACACACTCTCTGTCTTGCTGGGCAGTCTCCTCATGGCCTCCACACCGCCACGCCTTTGTAGTTTACTTTAGGTTTACAACACTCACACACATACTATCATTCATCCATACATGCCTTCCACCACTGACTCCTTCCATATCTCCAGACCCCATCTTATGTTCTCATTAATTCAGTAACTCAATTTGGGGTAACATTTTCTATGAAGCCCATGTTTATAATGCATTCTAAACTTAGTTATAATGTGTTATAATCTGCTTATAGCACTGTATAATTATAGTTAGAAGCACTCGTCAATAATCATAATGCCTTATAACAGTAATAACACAATATAAAGCATTTTATAATGACATATGGTCAAGTATCATAATACGTCATAATTACTGGTCACTGATCTTTTTGCAAGGATCATAGTGTATTATTCTCATAGTTGTAATACATTATAATCATTATAACAGTGATTATAATGCATTATAAAATGATTATAATGTATTACAACTACAACTATAAGGAAAGATAATTTATAACATGGTTATTGACGTTTTGCAAGTGCCTTGATGAGCAGAAGGCAACACCAGAGGAAACACCAAGAGTCGATGCAGTGTTAAGACAACTGTAAAAGTGAAGGATGTGATGGAGTGCAACCACATACATTTTAAATTTAGGATTCAATTCAAGATCCTCCTCCTCATCTATAATGCTTTCAATAATCTTACACCAGAGTATAATAGTGAACTTCTAATGCCTTATACCTCTGCTAGGCCCCTCAAGTCCTGCTAGTTGTACCTCATTCAATATTGAAAACACGTCCCAGGCTGTGGAACAGTCTCCCCCTGGGAGTTAGGTTAGCAAACTCTCTTGAGTGTTTTAAGTCACAGCTGAAGACCTATCTTTTTCCTAAGTGTTTTTGTGCCTGAGTCATGTACACTATTTTGATTTGTGATGCCTCTTACTGTTTTTGTATTTATTGTGCTATGGCTCCTGTTGTAATGATTTTATCCGTTTGTAAAGCACTTTGTGACCTAGGTTTTGAAAGTCACTATATAAATAAAATCTTACTTAACCTCTTTACATAAAGTAATGACACGGACAGCTTCGCTATTTACTGAATTGTGTTGGCTTTTTCAGTACAGCTGTTTCAAACGCTTTTCAAATGACTGTACTTACCATATTTCCTCAAATAGTGACCGGGGCCTTTATTTACCTGAACTGGAGAAAGTAGCGTACTAGGTCTTTATTTGAAGCAGGCTTGTATTAGAGGCAGCCCTTTATTTGTAATTCACCCTGTTTGATAAGTATAATTGGTCATATTTTAGTACAAAGCCTTGTTTTGATCCACTCCTGTTTGCCCTGTTAAAGTTACTGCATTATGCTGTTACTTCCTGTATCAGTTTAAAATTAAAAGCCCTCTAGCGTTTCAGTGGACAGAAACCCTTATCCTTCATTTCTTAAGGCTTTTATTGTTAAAACATTTGCAGGAAACGTGTTGTGTAAAACACATTGACTTGCAAGGTTCCCATAGAGACAGAGCCCAACAGGTCATACTCTGAAAACCACACCCACGGGAGGGGAAAACAATCAGCACCACAATATGCAACCAAGGGCTGAAATGCTAACAAAATGCCTGTAGCTAGCTAAAAACATTAGATTTCAGCATGTCAAAGGATTATTTAGCATCCTACGTCTACCAGAAAGGACAAACTCAATATTGTCAGTCTATCTCAGTGTCCCTTCTCAAGCTAAGTTACTGTAGTTAGCTAAGGCACTTGCAAACATACTGCATACTGTTTTAGCCACATTCCACTACACAAGTTGCATACAAAATGCTTTAGCTTAATTTACAGCAATATAGTTAGCCTAAAACTGACATTTGGATATTTGACCTAGGCTACCAGTGACAAAATGCTTGCTGCACACGTAGACATACTGAGTGTCAGGATCCCACAGTTTTCCCATTCTTCCTGCTGATGCCTCACATCTGGATCCACTTTTGTCTTCTTAAAGGTTCTGTTTTTAAGTTCGGCAGCTTATAAAAACTTAGTTCTGGGTTCTTTACCCTGTTGGTAGTGTATCCTACCACACAGCAGTTTTTAGCCATGTTTCTGTTGTTTGCTAGTAGGCCGAAGTGACAAGGAGGCTCCTTCACACAATACAAAGTCAATGGAGAGCAATGAATTGTTTTCCCCTCCGGTGTGGGCAGGACTTAAATGCGCTCTGTCACAATATGGTACATTAACACACATGCACCCGCAGTGACTGAAATCGGACAATAACACATTAGATGAGTAATCCAGAACAACAGTGTTGAAAATAGAATGATGATATTAATTAATTTATTAATTTAAAGCGATGGAAATGTCCATTATGCTTACCGTAGTTGGCATGCACATAATACGACAGCCACCGGGAGTTTATCCACCCTTGTTTTTTCCCCGGCCTATATTGAGGGCCGGCCTTTATTTGTTCATGTCGACCACACCCCCTGCCATGATTGGAGACCCGGCTTTTATTTGACTACCAGTTTTTATTTGAGGAAATGCATTAGCTTAGTACATACTGCCTTAAGAACACCAAATTTGGCTGCTGCATATCGTCTCGTTTTTGGCAGTTTGCTTCGAGGAGACTAGGCTTTTCATTGAGAGAAAATGTCTTTCTTTTTCCCCTCATGATTTAAATGTGCTCATATTCATTATTTTCTGGTAAGTGGTGTCATATTCATTGTAATCCGCTAATTACTTCATATTCATCGTATTCTGCTAATTTCTAGTTTTCATTGTCACATTGTTTCTAATTGTTCTAATTGCTCACATTTATTGTATTCCGGCAAATGGTGTCATATACATTGTAATCTGCTAATTGCTATTGCATTCTGCTAATTGCCAACCTCATTCATTGTATCCTGGTCAACATGACCTCATTCATTGCATCATGATCAACCATTGCTGGCCTCAGTCAGGGTCATTGCTGGTCATCCACTACCTTAACCATTAATAAATACAAATAAAACAAATAATTAAATGCCCTTGCTTATCAGCTATGTTCTCTGTGACAAAACTTCATATTCTATATTTTATCTAGAAATCTGCTGCTACCTGGTAAGGAACAATACTTTCTTTTGGGGGGATATTCCTGTACAGCTCACGGCATCGGCCCCTGAAAATATGTTGTCATGCACTAATTTTATTATTCTTTAAGCATCTCTTCAATTAAGTCTGTCCTGATTGAAATGAAGCTTAGCGTAAATTCAATCAGGAAGACTGACTATCTTCATGCTTGTGAAGCGGTATTAGTCTGACACAGCTGCACCAAATACAAAGCACATAATACATAGGCCTCAATACAAATTGGTACAAAATGAATAGAGATATCAGAAATAATCAATATTTATACTAAATAACAGAATTTAACTAGTATTAAATTCACCTCGGGGCACCACCCTTGTAAAAGGGAAAAAGATAGCCAATTAATTCATTCAGTCTCAGTCTAAAGGTTGCTACGGAGTTCTTGACTCGTGTACAGTGTCATTATTGCCATTTTCATAATAATGTGATTCTTTTTATTTATTTAAACATTACTTTTTGTCAAAAAAACTCTTTCATTTTACAATGGCACTATAATAACACATTTTAGATTGGTTCAGATATTGAACCTGTCTTGGACATCTGTAGACCTCTAAAAGCGGTCCTGGCTAGACATCCAGATATTTAGCTTTTCTTGCACATCCACAGACGTCCCAAATGGGTCACAACCAAACGTTCAGATAATGAACCTCTATTGTACATCCACAGACATCCAAGAGGGGTCCTAATCAGACGGTCAGATATTGAACTGACTGACGGATGTTTTACAGACATAATCTGAACGTCTTCCTGACGTTGCATGTTTGCTGGGTAGATAGATAGATAAATAACTTGGAAGAATTGTTTCTGTACATATATACATGTGTAATGCTGTGCAGTGGTAGCCAAGTAAAACCTAGTGAGGTGGAAATAGCGCAAAATTAAATGCAAGTATAAATAATAGAAAATATGTTAAAAGAAAATATGTAAAAGGTATATGAGTCCAGGGTGAGAATGTTTGTATTAGTCTTGGTCTGTCCGTTAGGGGGAAGCGTGAGGCTTCACCTTCTGCCCCCCCTGTCCTGATGCAGAGGGGACTGGTTGTACAGGGAGATGGCAGCTGGCAGGACCGACCTCCTGTAGTGGTCCTTGTCACAGCAGAGCTAGATCAGTCAGTTACTGAAAGTGCTCTGCTATTTGACCAGGAGATTGTTAAGGTGTGAGGTGTTGTCCATGATGCACAATAGTTTGTGCAGTATCCTCCTCCTCTCCACCAGCTCAGCTCCAGGGTAGATCCTAGAACAGAGCCGGACACTTTATTCAGTTTGTTTTGGTCGCCAGCTCTGATGGCACTGCCCAAGTACATGGCAGCAAAGAAAATTGTAATTCCAACAACAGACTGATAAAAGATCTGCAAAATCTTGTTGCACACATTAAAAGACCTGAGTTTCCTCAGAAAGTAGAGTCTGCTCTGTCCTTTCTTGTAAACAGCCTCTATGTTACATTTCCAGTCCAGTCTGTTGTCAAGGTGAACTCCAAGGTATCTGTATGTATCCACCACCTCTCCTCTCCCAGAATGTTAATGGGATCAACAACAGTCCTTGTTCTCCTGAAGTCTATGGCCATCTCCCTGGCTTTGGTCACATTCAGGAGTAGGTGGTTCCCTCTGCACCACTCTGCAAAGCTGGCCACCAGGTCCCTGTACTCATGTCCACCATGATACACCCAACTACTGCAGAGTCATCATCTTTTCAGTACTGAAAGTCTGAGATGTATTTGTGAACAAGAGGCAACAACTCATCACCGTGTCAGATATGCAGTTCTGCAGCAGCACAAACTGCAGTCTGTTTGTCAGGTAGACAGTAATCCAGGAGATGGTGGAGGCGTCTACCTGCATCCTGTGAAGCTTTTCCCTCAGCAGCTGGGGCTGGATTGTGTTGATGGCACTTGAGAAGTCACAAAACACAATCCTCACAGTGCTTCCTGCTCTGTCCAGATGTGAGTGAGCATGCTGCAGCAGGTAGATGCTGGCATTGTCAATTCCAATTAAATTAAATTCAATTCAGTTTTATTTATATAGTGCCAAATCAAAGCTCACCTGAGGATGGAGATGGGACAAAATAAGCCTCTCCATGACCTTCATGACATGTCAAGGCAACGGTCAATAGTCACTGAGGTCTTGGGGAGACACCTTCTTTGGCACCGGAACCAGGCAGGATGTCTTCCACTGCACCGGTACCTTCTCCTGGGTCAGGCACAGGTTAAAAAGGTGCTGAAGAATCCCACACAGCTAGTCGACACAGACTTTGAGGACCCGGGAGCTGATGTCCACACAGAAAGTGATGTAGTCAGTGATGCAGTCCGTCATACTGTTGAAGTCCTCCCCATGAGGCTCACAGAGCGCATCCCAATCTGTCGGCTCAAATCAAACCGAACCACCAGAATGATGCCGATAACTGCATCTGCTTCCAGAATATGTCTGTGCAGCCATTTTCTCAGTGTAGCACATAACACTGCATTACTAGTCATCCCACTGGGTCTTGGTCAGAGCGGTGAGCTGTTGTATCTGGTTGAGATGGAGGCCATTTTAATTACCAAACTTATTGGTTGCCATGAAAAAAATATTCAGGCTAGCGTGTTACTTTGTATTTATTCTTGTAGAAAGCCACCAATTATTATATAAGCACCTTGGAATCTGAAAAAGACACAGGCCAACTCAAATCTGAACCGTTTACGTCTGTGATTTATTATTGAACAATTACTCACAGTCTAACCTGCAGCTGACAGAAGTCACCCCTTCAACACACAACACGTATGAATCATGAATCAAAACTCACTCAACCACAGTTTGCAATCTGACTATTAAGGCCAGTTCAGACCAAAGATTCGCGACGAGACAAGTTGAAACTTGCAACTACTTGCAATGTGCCGGTCTGCAACGTTCTGAAACCTGCCAGTTTACACCAAAGCGACTAGACGAGATGGCGTATTGTTTCCATAGCAACGACTCTTTGTACTTCCATTGTAACTGCTGGCTTTTCAGACGTTTTTTGCAGCTGAATATAATTTGTAGCGTCTTAAAATATGAATGACAATAGTGATAGTGAGTTACTTGCTACAGTTGCATTTTTAGTAATGATGAGAATTTGGAGCTGTCCAGGAGTGCATCAACGGAATACCCAGGGGGCTTATGCAAATTTATGCCGTGAACTTGAGACAGGAGATCTCCCCTCTTTTGTAAATTTCTCCCCTCTATTCCTGGAGCAGTTCCGTCGTTTAGAGGAGTTGGTGTCACCTCTAATCAGCAGAGAAAACACTATCGAGACAGCATTTCACCAGGGGACCGGCTGATGATAACACTGCGCTTCTTGGCGACAGATGAGCTACAGCCCATAGATAAAAGAAGTTACATGATTGACTGTTTTAGAGAGAAAAGAGGGCAGATTCAACAATTAAACTAAATTAAAAGTATCCTCCTGACTCTGCCATAACAACTGCAGGCTACTCTATTTTTCTTGCTCTTGCTTTTTCATTAGTCATTTAGTACATTATTTCATTACTGTATTAATAATAATAATAATAAGTGTAATAAAGAAAGTAGGCTATACTTAATCGAGCTGATTGGCTGTACATTCTAAAACCAGCCGCTGGCGATTTGACAAGCTGAGTCGCAGGTGACATCATCAGCCGGCTTGACTTGAGCTGAGACGGGCCAGTTCACACCGCTGAAAAAGAACATACAGTAGTACAGTACAGTTCTACATAGAGATGTAAAGTAATAGTTGTGGTAATGGTATTGATGTTAATATTAATAAACATAATACTAATAGCAAAATAATAATAGTAATACTAATAATAGGAGCAATAACAATACTAGCAGCAGCGGCTGTTTAGCAGGAACATGTGGGGCCTGCAACCATAGATCCAGACTCTACAGATCCAGAGGCAGAAATACCTGCAGAAAGCAACAGAAGGAGAGAGAGAGAGAGAGAGGAGAGAAAGCACACAACTATGGGAAAGGGAAGAAGTCGAGTTAGTAACAAGCATTAATGTGATAGGAGTGTGTACAGATGAAGAGGGAGAGGAGGAGAGAGGAGAGAGGAACTCAGTGCATCATAGGACGTCTCCTGGCAGTCTAGGCCTATAGCAGCATAACTAAGGGGTGGCTCAGGGCTCACCTGAGTCAGCCCTACTATAAGCTTTATCAAAGAGGAAAGTCTTAAGCCTACTCTTAAATGTGAGGAGGGTGTATGCCTCCCGTACACAAACTGGAAGCTGGTTCCACAGGAGAGGAGCTTGATAGCTGAAGGCTCTGGCTCCCATTCTACTTTTGGAGACTCTAGGAACCACAAGGAACCCAGCATTCTGGGAGCGCAGTGGGTAATAGGGTACTATGAGCTCTTTAAAATATGATGGTGCCTTACCATTTAGGGCTTTGAAGGTGAGGAGAAGGATTTTAAATTCTATTCTGGATTTTACAGGGAGCAAGTGTAGAGAGGCTAGTATTGGAGAAATATGATCCCTTTTCCTGGTTCTTGTCAGTAAACGTGCCGCAGCATTCTGGATCAGCTGGAGAGTCTTAAGGGACTTATTGGGGCAGCCTGATAATAGAGAGTTGCAATAATCCAGCCTAGATGTAACAAATGCATGGACTAGTTTTTCTGCATCTTGAGACAGGATGTGCCTGATTTTTGCAATGAAAAAAGGCAGTCCTTGAAGTTTGTTTTATGTGGGAGTTAAAGGACATATCCTGATCAAAGATAACTCCAAGATTCCTTGCGGTGTCGCTGGAGGCCAGGGCAATGCCATCTAGAGAAACTATATCTTTAGATAATGTGTTTCAAAGGGCCAAGTACAATAACTTCAGTTTTGTCTGAGTTTAACATCAGAAAATTGCAGGTCATCCAGGTTTTTATGTCCTTAAGGCATGCTTGAAGTTTAGCTAATTGATAGGTTTCATCTGGTTTGATCGATAAATATAATTGGGTATCATCTGCATAACAATGAAATTTTATGGAGTGCTTCCTAATAATATTGCCTAAAAGAAGCATATATTCAATTCAATTCATATATATTCATTCATTATAATAATAATGTTCATATATAAGGTCAATAGAATTGGTCCAAGCACAGAACCTTGTGGAACTCTGTGACTAACTTTGGCGTGCATAGAGGATTCATCGTTAACATGTACAAACTGATATCGATCTGATAAATAGGATTTAAACCAGCTTAGTGCGGTGCCTTTAATGCCAATTAAATGTTCTAGTCTCTGTAACAGAATGTGATGAATGTGACAGAATCAATATCTGTAATCAGAAAAATGCACTGCAAGTGTGATAGTAACATTAAAATAATATTAATGTAAACACAAACAGTGTAGCTCCCACCAAGCATTAATCCAACACAGAGGCAACACAGAGGCAAATTCTTTAAACCCACTTAAACTGTAAAACAGACCCTACCACAATCAGCACAATGAACCAGTATTGTATTTTACAGCCACGACCTGCTGACTTTACAAACTATTTTACCTCTCCCCTTACCTCTCAAACAACTTATCAAACAGCTGCTTAATAAGTTAATAAAAATAAAACAAACTGACTCACCAGGTTGCCTTAATGTAGGAGAAACAGATGAGAACAAGTTCAAAAATGTTCATGACAATTACACAGGATCAGAGGGAATACACTATCATATATGGGTGGGTGTTCTAGAGGCTGTAACAATCATGGTCAATCACACTCACTACTCTTGTCTCCTTTATATGCAGGGCTCTCCACAATACTAGAGGTAATGATTCACATTTTACAAATAACAATCTTTTGTTTCAGGGAATTTAACCCCAAGAATCTCTGTTACATTATGTTGGTCATCACAGCCACATGTATACCTGTATTGTAATTTAAAATGTGGCGCTCCAAGTTGTACTTCTGCAAGACTATTAAAAAGAAGATGAGAAATGCGCAGTAGTTGCTCCAGGTAACCGTTGCTTTTTGATGGAGACACTGGGGGAGAATTGGCAGGAATTGACGGTCCAAGGGAATTATTAGTGGAGAGAGAAGTTTTAATTGACCTACAATTTGTCAGGGGACTGTGTGAACTGTTCTTAATGTGTCAGTCTTCAACACTGATTTATTGCAGTGGAAGCTGTATAAAAGAATTAATCATAACTGACAAGTTTGATGTGCACATAAGCATGGAGGTTTCTGTGGTTATTTTACAACAGCCTGGTGCTGGTGGCACAAAATTTAACCAGTGGATCTACTGTGCATACTTGTGGCTTGACAGTGCACATCATCACTCCAGCTGTGATCTTCACTCGATTCTAAATTAGCCTGGAGCAGCATCGAGCAAATGAGTTGCTAAATGACCAGGAATACACAAGAGTGTGAATCATCATGGCCCTGCAATACCACTTTAAGATGACCATGGCAGCTGTTCCCCATTAATTTCCCAACAGAGCAATATAGGTAGCTTAATGAGACATTTAAATGGCTGAGGGGCCTTATAATAATTAGTTTCTAATGCCATCTGTAAATGTTTCACCAACACATACATGCACCATGTCACACATTCCAACAACAATGTAGAAACACTTTCTACCTTGTTTCTCAAAGTTGTGAATAAGACAGTGAATACATGTCAGATATGTTGTAAATATGCCAACTGAGCACCAGCTGAAGGCAGCATCGTACGGAGCCCCAGAGTGGCCATAGAGAGAAAAAATATATATCAAGGCCACGTTTTACTACATCGAGTGTTCGAAATGCTCTTGCGTGCGCACGAAATACAATTTGTTACCCCCTTTTGGTTAATTTGTGTGCACAAGATACAATTCATTATCACGTTTTGGTTCATTCGTGCGCACGTCTTAATCCAAGTATACCCACCGTGTGTAAAGATGCACACAACTCATTCAATAACACTGTTAGCTATCCCCTAAATTAAAGAAAGAGCTATGTGCCAGCTGATTATGTGTTTTCTTTTTTTCTAAAACATTCAGTAACTCCATTGTCTTTGGGTTTGCTCTCTTACATTCTAAATGAATCATGTTCATGCATTAACCGTGGACCTTTACTCTAATATTTGCATTGTTTTTAACTAGCCCTAATATGCCTTCAGGGCCAAAGGCTGGAATAAGCTATGATTGTCTGGCAAGTCGTCAGAAAACGGACTGTGTTTTTTTGGCAAACTCTTATGTGTGCCTCGTTACTAGGGGTGTGAATCTCTAGGCACCCGACGATTCGATTTGATTACAATTCAGAGGGCTACAACTGGCACCACATAATGTGAGACAGTCAACCTTTTGACCCACATGGACTCATTCATTTTGGAAAAGAGACCCACCAGAGTGGGGCTGTCCCAAAGCATTGTTTTCATGAACAGGTTACAGAAACTGATTACACAGAGCATAGGAAGGAGTAGGACAGTTATGGGAGGGGTGTCAAGTTCATTAAACAAAACCTCTGACAAGGTTTTTACTTGGCGGTTGAATTCACAAATACTGTATTTGGTCTGTGTATGAAATTCTGAAGGTTTAGAGGGGACACCAGAATTATACCCCTAATAGTGTGTTCCCACCAAAAGCAAATTGAGCGTTTCTGGCGGTGATATTACATACAATACAGCCAATACAAAGACGCAAATAGACACAAATTCGAGTCGCGGCGCGAATGACGCGACTTCCGCAGCACGAATAGACGAAATTTGCATCTTCCGCCTATTCGCGTGAGTTCAAATATTTCAACTCGGGCGATATATTCGCGTGACCTGTGTCGCAAAAGCATTCAATGCATCATCCTGAATGAGTCACCAGTGGCAAGGTATCTGCAGCATAGAAAACATTTAATTTAACTGAGCTGTAGTGAACACACTGTGGGTGTCTACATAAAATATATGGCTGCACAGCTGCTGTCATCAATAATAAACATAAATGAATGTGAGTTTAAGTTACAGTATGTAGATAGAGAGATATAGGGACCACTTTCCATCAAGGCTGTTGACAGGTCCCAATCAGAACGTGCCACGTCACAAGCCCCGCCCCCTCGGAAGTCCCGCCTCATCCAATCAAATCACGGTATTTGTCACCGGAAGTCCCGTCCCATGCATTTAAAAAAAAAATTTGTTTTTTGGGCCCCTCCTTTTGCTCCTCCTCTCGTCCGTCCCCCTTCTTAGCTCCTATATTAACCCTTGTTTAACTGCTTAGTTTAAAACAGATTCGGTCTTGTTGGAGTGAAGGAGAGATAGAAACAAACAAACATGGAAGACTCTAAAACATCTAAGACAGGACCCGCTGTGGCGCTCATTAGCGAGACGCCAGTCACAATCTATCAAGAATTAGCCTCACTAACGGATGCTCCGAAGAAACGCATCGTCTATTTGAGTAGAACTCAGGTGCCTCCACCCGAGTCTCTGCAAGAAGAATGGTCTTTAGAACCCTACGGTCTACGCGGAGTCTGGGGCTACGTGTTCAAGTACGAAACTGGTGATCTTTGTTTTTACCAGCTGGATGAAGGTGAAACGTTGGAGCCTGTGACTGCCATAGCAACGCTGACTTCCAACGACTGGGGAGTGCTGAAACTGGTGATGCATCATCTCCAAGGGAGTAAGGAGACGACGGATGAAGAGCAAACCCTCTCTACACCTGCTAAACGAGTAAGATTGGAATCTTTCGACGTGGAGGACGAAGAAGCTCAGAGAAAAATTATTACCTGCGCTGTATGGCAGACGAAAACTTCACCCTCTGGTCGATGGTTCTTCCGCGTCAGCCTCCGCAAGTCCGGGGAAAAGGAAGCTGTAGAGCATTTCGTCTTGGAGTGTTTTAATTCTGATTGTGGGGTATTTCGGACATTGTTAGACCTGCCGGTCGCTGCTTGGTCTGAAAAGATGGAAGAAGAAGCTGAAAGATTCACCTCTCTTTTTCACAGCTGTCGCAACTGGAGGGACGCTCTAGTCACAAAGAAAGCTATGATCTTTTAGACCACGCCTCCACCACGCCTCTCCAACCTTAACCACGCCTCCACAGCCCCAACTACGTAATATAAGGAGTACCCGTTGGGGACACAGTCAACCCTCGACCGACAGAAACAACCCGACACAATCAGACATCGAGCAACAGGAGAAAAAGATGGAGAGCACCGGATGGAACCTGAGTCAGACCAGTCTAACAACCTTTTGGGAGCGAGAACCTTCGCCGGACCCCCGTCCGTCGATTGACTCTTCTGACGATGAAGGGCTGACTTGTGTTTGTCCCAAGCCCATTCGTCTGAGGATGGTGAAGAAGCCTCCGACAGAGCCTTCTCTGAACCCACCCTCTCCGGATAAGCACGACTTACCCGACGCTTCCTCCGACTCGGACGAAACTGACATCGAATTTGAGGAGTCCCAAGCGCCTGACTCTCCCACACCCCCGCCGACGCCTCCTCCCTCTCCTGCATCTCCTCAGGGAGAAGCAACCCCCGAGGAAGATGAAGTCGACGGGTGGGTGTCCTCCTTGTTCATCAACGTTGTAAAAACCGCCGTGCTCCATCTGCTCAACATTACTCTGGGTAACTACCGGAAAGACGCCTGCCACGGCTGTCTGACCAACCACCCCAGCCAGAGACAACACGAGTGTTTGGAAATACTCGAGGATGATTTTTACTCGACCAACTTTTACAGGCTGATGCAAAGACTCTGGACCCCCCGATTCATTCCTACCATTCAGTGTCTGCTACACATGCGCAACATCCAAGCGGACGAGGTCAGAGTCAAAACAGTTGCAGAGACGCTTTTACATGAACTGAAATCAACGAGGAAGATCTACGAAGCTATCCACGAGATGTACGACAACCTGATCGGGGAGGATGTGGTAAAAATAGGTCAGCTTCGAGTGATGAAGGACTGTTGGGACAAAGATCAATAAAATGGGTAATTACTGGATAAAACTTGTTAGCTGTGTGGAGGATTGTGATGTTGTTTGTCAGTTAATAGATCTTTTGGAACGGGCCATTAAAAACAGAGTTTTTAAACACACCAATACGTACGGTTTTGTCAGAGATGCAGAAATCGAACGACTGGAAAACATTTTTGATAAAGTACGAGCCCATGCTTCATCCTGGGAACCGATTGTACAGCGCACCCTCTGTATAAGTGAAACATGTTTGTCAGACACTTTTGGAAAAATCGTGACAGAATGGAGTAAAGATATGGTTGATATAAAAGTTTCCCATCTGTTCACCCTGTATGCCTTGTTTGTTGACGTGGTGTGTGTTTACCTGCAAAGCAATGTGTCTGTGAATATTGCGATTCAATTGAAAGAATTACACTATGCTATTCACAATACTCTAGATTGCACCATATTAGACCAAGCCTTAAAGATGTTAAAATGTTAGTCTTCTATATTACTCTTATACTCAAAACATATGCTATCTTATGTTACGCTTATGGTTGGTAATAAAAAAAAACAAATGAATACCCTTTACATTGTATTGTTTTTTAATTTGTAAACGATGGATTAATAAAGAACTGAATAAAGAAGCACCCTCGAGCCTGTGTTTTTCAGTAAAACCTCGGATACTGCAAAAGGCAAGACGATAGGATGGCGGAGAAACGTTTCATGAAAAAAGTGTATTACAACCCGGCACATCCAGGCAGCTTCGGAGGCGTAGAACGTCTCCGCGCGGCTGTGCGAGATGAAACGGGCAAGAAAGTCAAACTTGAAAACGCCAAAGATTTTTTATCGGAGCAGGATGCCTATACTCTGCATAAACCTGCCAGAACACATTTTACCCGAAACAGAGTGTTTGTCCCTAGACCTTTAAACCAATTTCAAGCCGACCTTTGTGACATGCAAGCCTTGGCAGAACATAACGACGGGTTTAATTATTTATTGACGGTCATAGACATATTTTCAAAAAAGGCTTACGTACGTGTCTTGAAGAAGAAAACCGCCGCCAAGGTGGCTAGGGCCTTTGAGTCCGTCTTAAAAGACAGTCAGACTCCGGAAAAGCTGCAAACGGACGCCGGTAAAGAGTTTTTTAACAAGAGTTTTGAGGCTTTGATGAAGAAACACGGTATCGTACATTTTGCCACAGCCAGCGATCTAAAGGCTTCTGTGATTGAAAGATTTAATCGCACGCTAAAAACCAGAATGTGGAGATATTTTACTGCTAAAAACACCCGACGATACCTCGACGTCTTACAAGACATGGTGAATAGCTATAACCACAGCTATCACAAGAGTATAAAAATGACGCCTATGCAGGTGACGTCGGAGAACGCCTTTCAAGTGTTTCAAAACCTGTACGGTACTTTCCCCATCCGTCACAAGGACAAATTAAAGATGAATTTCAAGAAAGGAGATCTCGTCAGAATATCAAAGTTGAGAGGAGTGTTTGACAAAAAATATGAACAGAGTTTTACGGACGAAGTGTTTACAATATCCGACTGCATTCCCCGGTTTCCCCCCATATACAAACTCAAAGATTACGACGGAGAACCTATCGAGGGATCATTTTATGAGGCAGAGCTGCAAAAAGTAAAATTGGCTAAAGACAAGCTGTATCAGGTGGAGAAAATTCTGAGACGACGTACTGTCGGGGGTGAAAAACAGGTTTTAGTACACTGGAAAAACTGGCCCGAAAAATTCAACAGCTGGGTCAAGGCCTCTCAAGTGAAAAATGTATAAAACCTACTTTCTCTTCTCATCTGTTTCATTACACCATGGATCAAATGTCAGGCGAGGGGTTTTATGTAACACTACCCTCCAACGCTAGCCTCGATGTATTTAAAAACAATACAAGTTCTAGTTTTAGGGTGGATTTAGCGCAACATATTAATTTAGAGGGCCCGGGGCAGGTAGCCTTGACTGAGATTTCATACCCGCACAGCTGGTTTAACATTCCCCAAGATGAGGCCTACTTTGAATGGAGGAGAAAACCTAACCCCGAGAATCAAGAGTCCGAGGTCCGCCGCCAAAGGTTTAGGGGAGGTTATTACACGGACCTGCCTCAGCTCGAGAAAGAGGTGGAAGCTTTTCTTAAAAAAATTGGAACCGATGTTCAGTTAAATTATAGCGCGATTCAAAAAATATTTGAATGTCAAGCAGGAGGTCAATACCATCTACGCTTTTTTCCACCCGTGGCTTACATGCTGGGATTCAAACCGGGAGAATGGATTAAGTTCGACGTGAGACTGGCTCCCTATCCGGCGGATATAAAGTCGGGGTTCTATCAGCTTTACTGTTATAGCGACGTGGTCCGTCATCAGATGGTGGGTGACGCTTACGCTCCTCTCCTGCGCACGATTAAAGTATAGGGGACGTTTGGTGACATAGTCACTCACTGTTTTAACCCTGCCGACTATCTACCTGTGGCAAAGAAACATATTGAAAACATTCAGATTGAGATTAAAACGGATCAAAACGTCCCGGTAAACTTTACCTACGGGAAAACTATCGTGAAACTGCATTTTAGGCCTGTAAAAGCTTTGCCTTAGGGATCAATCATGGCGCAGGTGTCTTTGAGATCGGATCCTCATCGTTTTGTGAGTTATTATGAAAATCAAGTCGGCGGCACGGTTTTTACGGAGCACCTGTCATGTACGGCCGAGGTATAGGCTCTATATTTTCAAAATTGTTTCGTTTTGTATCCCCTCTGGTGAAAAGAGGTTTTGCCATTGCTAAACCTCATCTGAAATCGGCCGCATCCAACATTGCCTCTGACGTGATAAGTCAGACGATGGGGAAATTTGACAAGAACCAGAGTCAAGAAGGATCAGGCGGTATAATGGTTTTGTCGCGGAGACTGAGGAAGAGGCCGCCGGGAGATCGCGTTACGGAGGGAAGTAAAAAACGCAGAAACTCAAAAAAGAGAAAATCAGTCGGAAGAAACCTACCTAAAGCAAGGGAAGTCGGCAAAAATAAAGCCAGCTGTTTGTTGCCCTGGTATCGAGCCCCCGGCACGGGGTACCAGGGGCACGACGTAAAAAAGCCAAAGTGTTTTTGATGCAGGGATAAAGGTCAAACTGCTGGAGGTCTGCGAGGGCCCCGGGGCCACCGCGTTACCCAGGAGAGGTGCGCTCCTGGCCGGGGAGGCTCCGCCGAAGCTCCCCTGACAGAAGGGAAAAAGAAAAGAAAAGAAAAGAAAGAAAAAAAAAACACAAGTCCAAAAATTCAAACTGTGAATACCAGGACCGTGTGTAAAAAGTTGTACCAGGACTACCAAGTGCTAAAAAAGTTAAAGTTGTTTGATGCATAAATACATTCTTTCCCTTACAAAGTACGTTCCTATTGGTTTTACAAACTTATGCCGCCACGATTACTGAAAGCCGCTTTTTCAGAACGAGACCCCCCTGACCGATTGGCAAGCGTGACCCGCCATCGGAGGGCCTCCGCCGGCCGGCCCTGTGCCGGTGTTTGGGCGGTCGGTTCCTCCGGCCTGCGGGTCCGTCTCTGTGGCAGGGGGGCAGAACGCGGAGGGGCGTCCCGAGAGTGACCCGCCATCGGAGGGCCTCCGCCAGCCGACCTCGCGCCGGTGTTTGGGCGGGCGGTTCCTCCGGCCTGCGGGTTCGCCTCTACGGCAGTAGAGGTGTGCAGCCCACGTGGGTGTCCAAGCCACCTTTTCTCCGCGTTCCTCCCCTGGCCCGACCCCTGGGTAGCGAGACCGAGACGTCCCGTCTGTCCCAGTTGTCCTACAACGGAGCCCGTCGCCTCCGGCAAGCATGATGTTTCTCAAACTCTAAGGGGCCTGAACCCCCCCACCTTTTGCCTCGCCTCGCCCCCGCCGTCGATCCCAACGGCGGGGCCAACACCCCCAGCGCACAGTCGGGCGGGCGGCCGCGCCGACCCCGTGTCCGAGGGGCTACCCCCAGCGCACAGTCGGGCGGGCGGCCGCGCCGACCCCGTGTCCGAGGGGCTACCCCCCAGCGCACAGTCGGGCGGGCGGCCGCGCCGACCCCGGGTCCGAGGGGCTACCCCCAGCGCACAGTCGGGCGGGCGGCCGCGCCGACCCCGTGTCCGAGGGGCTACCCCCCAGCGCACAGTCGGGCGGGCGGCCGCGCCGACCCCGTGTCCGAGGGCTACCCCCAGCGCACAGTCGGGCGGGCGGCCGCGCCGACCCCGTGTCCGAGGGCTACCCCCAGCGCACAGTCGGGCGGGCGGCCGCGCCGACTCTGTGCCTGTACCTGGTTTTGATCCTCATTAAAATCAGTTACGGTTCCTTTGATCGCTCAAACCAGTTACTTTGGATGACTGTGGCAATTCTAGAGCTAATACATGCCAACGAGCGCTGACCTCCGGGGATGCGTGCATTTATCAGACCCAAAACCCCCACGCGGGGTGCCTCTCGGGGCGCCCCCCCAGGACGCTTTGGTGACTCTGGATGACCTCGAGCCGATCCGCTGGCCCCTCGTGGCGGCGACGTCTCTTTCCTTTGGTCGCTCAAACCAGTTACTTTGGATAACTGTGTTGCAATTCTAGAGCTAATACATGCCAACGAGCGCTGACCTCCGGGGATGCGTGCATTTATCAGACCCAAAACCCCCACGCGGGGTGCCTCTCGGGGCGCCCCCCCAGGAGGCTGCTTTGGTGACTCTGGATGACCTCGAGCTGGCCCCCTTCGTGGCGGCGACGTCTCTTTCCGAATGGTCTGCCCTATGAACTTTCCGATGGTACTGGTGACGGGGGGGAATCTCAGGGTTCGATTCCGGAGAAGGGGGGAGCCTGAGGAAAAATGGCTATCCACATCCAAGGAAGGCAAGCAAGCAGGCAGGTGTGCGCGCAAAACTTTACCCACTCTCCCGACTAGGGAGCTTGAGGGGAAAAATGGCTATCACATCCAAGGAAGGTGCAAAAATGACCCACTCCTCCCGACTAGGGAGCCTGAGAAATGGCTATCACATCCAAGGAAGGCTCGGTTGAGGTAGTGACAAGCTTTTGTCGGGTGGGCAGGCAGGCAGGCAGCCTGGCCCGCGCAGCCCGCCTGACTCTCCCCGCTGCTCCGGGCAGAGTACCAGGGGCACGAGAAACAGATGGAGGAAAAACAAAAGAGACGGCGACAGGGCGGGGGGAAAAAAACCCGAGTAGCCCGGGAGCGGCTCCGCCGAAGCCCCCCTGAAATCCCTGGAAGTATTTACGGAGTACCAGGACCACGACCCTCTGGGGGGCGCGCATTGACTTGTGCGTAGCCCGGGAAGGGTGCTTAAGAGTGGGTCGGCGGGTCCGGCTGGTGGGCCAGGTTTGTGGAGGTCTCCAAGAACCCCCAAGACGGTCGCGTTACCCAGGAGAGGCGCACTCTCGGCCGGGGAAGCTCGGGTCGAAGCTCCCCTCACTTGACAAAGAGTCAACTTTCTGACTTTGTGGGGGTCAAATGGGAACATTTTTTACACAGTGGGGTGACGGACGGACGGGCACACTTGTGACGTTTGGGGCCCACGGATAGTCTCCGTGGGCCCACCACGTTACCCAGGAATGAGGCCTCCATCCTGGGTAGTTATTTCTGGATCCCCCTCCCCTCCATGTCTCCGTGGGCCCACCACGTTACCCAGGAATGAGGCCTCCATCCTGGGTAGTTATTTCTGGATCCCCCCCCCCTCGACACGGAAACAGTGCAAAATCTGTCAAAATTCACATTGTGGATGTTACCCAAAGATGGGGTTACTTCTGAAGCTGGAGTACCAGGGGCTGGAGTACCAGGGGCACGAATAACCAAAGTTAAAGTTTTTCGACGCATAAAGGCACGCTTTCCCTTACAAAGCGAGTCCTTTGTATGTTTTACAAACTCGTATCGACAGGATTTCAATAAACCAGTTTACAAGAGCACGAGATTCCCAAAACAAACAGAGCGGTTGATACCCAGAGAGTTGTTGCCCGACCCCGGGGGCCTCAGGGCGGATACGCTGCACGAGTCGCAGACGTTTGGGGCCCGCGGAGGTCTGCGAGGGCCTCCCGGCCCACCACGGTTACCCAGGAATGAGGCCTCCATCCTGGGCAAGCTGGATTGTGCATAAATAATAATAAATGGAGTACCAGAGAGAGAAAAAAAAAGAAAGAGGAGCCCCAAAAACCCAGGGTGATTTAAAGCAATTTTTATTGAAACAAATCTCCCGGAGGGCAGGTGATGGGGCGGAGGCTGACCACCAGCCTCTTGTGTCCAAAGGCTCTCTTTGTCGGCGGCTGCGGCTGCTGGTGGTGGTGGTGGTGGTGAGGAGGAGGAGGAGAGGGCGGCTCCTCAGAGCTGAGTTCCACGGAGACTGCAGGGGGTCTCCTGTGGGCGGAGGCGGATGCGGTGGAGGCCTCCTCAAAATGACGGCGTATCTGCCTGGACTGCGCCACGCTGAGGTTTAGGGCGTAAAACCTGTCCGCCGTGGCGGTGTTGTGGCACATGAATGTTGCCATCCTGCCTCTGACCTCCGGTGAATGCACGTTTTTGGCCTGGAGAGAGTGGAGGAGAAAGAGAGAGAGAGAGAGAGAGAGGCAGGCAGGCCGTCAGTCAGTCAGTCAGTCAGACAGACAGAGAAAGGTCGCTACTAGCGGCAAAAGTGGTGCAGCAAAGCAACCGCTGTGATGACACACGCACACAAAAAAAAATGCGACTCACGTGTGCAGAGACGGCGGTCCTGAGGTCGGTGAAGGTGGGCTTCCCCGGCAAGCCCATCTCCGCCCAGGCGCCCTGCATGTATCGAACGAGGTTCTTTGCCGGCCCCTTCCCAGCCGCGAGGAAGACGAGGCCGCACGTGGGCTGGCAGTGCGCGCGCAGCTCCAGCCACGTCTCCAGCCACTCGTATTCTTCGGGCCGGAGAAAGATCTGGGCCGCCCCAAAGTCCCTACAGGTCTTGTGGTTGCTGACAGAGACCACAAAGCCCTCGGAGGACTGGCTGGTGGTCCTCGCGGCCTCCACCTCCTCCACAGTCATGTTGGTCAGGACCCCGGGGCGGTGGCCGTAGATGCTGGCCAGGAACGCAGAGAGGTATCCGTAGAACCTGTATCTCAGCGCTTGTGACCCGTCCTTCTTCATCTCATCTGTGGGAGAGAGAGAGAGAGAGAAAAAGAGGACAAAAAAAAAATGAGAAAAGTTTGCCCCGGTGATGCAACGCAAAAACAAAAAGCACAGTCGGGCGGGCGGGCGGCCGCGCCGACCCTGTGTCCGAGGGCTTGCCCCCCCCATATCCGCACACCCCTACCTACCTACCTACCCACCCAGCAGTTGGGGGATCTTGGCCTTGGCCAGGTCCCGGCACTTCTTCAGGCTGTCGCGGGACACGACCCTGACCATTTTGTCTGCCTTCACTCGCATTTGGTGCAGCACCACCTTTTTTGTGAGGTTGGCCAGGGCCGCTTTGACAGCCCTGACGGCACCGGTCAGCTGGGCCTGGGACAGGCGGCACAGGGGAGGAGGGGTCTCCTTCACATATTGGAGGAACTGGTGCACGTTCCTCAGATAGATGTTTGCGGTTGTCGCGGTCTTGCCCACGGTCAGCAGGTGTCTGGACCACCTGGAAAAGAAAAGGGGAGAGAGAGAGAGAGAGAGAGAGAGAGAGAGTGGTGAGAGACTTTGTCAGGGATCCACGGGCCTGCCGCCGCGGCGTTAATGATCAGGAAAAGCCCGGTTTGCGACACACTTACCTTCTGATCTGGGCCCCGTCGTCCAAAAACGACCAGCGGTGGAGGTCCTGTTTTCCCGTGGCCATGAAAAAGACAAAAGACTTCACCCGGCTGACCTTTGAGTAGGCGTTTTCCAGCTGCTTGGCAGAAGGGCAGATTCCCTCGTGGTAGTGCTGGTAATCCTCCAGGTATCGTTCTGTGAATGGAACTGGAGTTTAGCCAGGAAAGGCACGCTCTCGGCTGGGTCCCGCCCCGGTGAGTTTGACCACGAAAGAGGGTGAGCTATGGCCCCGTGTCCGCACGCTCTCTCGGCTGGGTCCCGCCCCGGTGAGTTTGACCCCGAAAGATGGTGAGCTATATGTCCGCACGCACGCACTCTCGGCTGGGTCCCGCCCCGGTGAGTTTGACCCCGAAAGATGGTAAAGCTATGCCCATATCCGCACGCTGTCGGCTGGGGTGAACTATGCCCATATCCGCACGCTCTGTGAGCAACATTTAGTGGGAAAATTAGAAGCCGACTTACCGATGGATTCGGGAAAAGTCAGATGGCGCGGGCCCGTCATTCTCCCACTGCTTTGGAGGAGCCTGGTCAGCGATGGCGCGCTGGACTCGGCCGATCCATCTCCATCCACCCCAGCCGCGGCTCGTGGCGGCTCTGTGAGCGTGCTCCGGCCGGTTGTTCTGCGTAACGCTTTGGCGAGTCTCTTGCATCTTTCCCGGAGCTCGGCCAGCTCCTGCTGCTGCTGCTGCTGCTGCTGCTGCTGCTGCTCCTCCACCACCGCCTGGCCAGCCTCGCCCTCGAGGTCCAAGCCGGAGACCATGGCGGGTGAGGGGTTTGTGGCTCGAAGAGCAGCCAGGAGGCTGATGGTTTTACTTCTCCTCACCGTGTTGAAGTGAACCGCCACCTCGTCTTTGCTGAGCTCCGGGTGGCTATCGCCTAGGTGCCTGTCCAGTCTCGTGCTCCGGTACGCACACCCCGAGACCGGGCAGGCCGAGTCCCTGATGTTGACTCGCAGGGCGGCGTGGTTGAGGAGAATCCTTCTCTCGGCCTTGTTCGCCACATGGTGCCTCCGTCTGAGGTGGCTGTACAGAGCCGCAAAAAGCCTGAAGCAGAGGGGGCAGTTGGATGACTTCTTGGGAAGCGTCATTGCTTTGAGAGGAGAAAGAGGGGTTTGATGGAAAAGGGGGCGCAAAAGAAAAAGACAGCCCAGCGGTGCGCGGCACGCGGTTTAAATGTTGGGGGAGTGGACTCTGACGGCTGGGTTAGACCAATGGGGAACAACCCTTCCAAACGGGGTCTGCCGGATGAGAACAATTCTGCCACGGGCTTTTGCCGCAGGGGAACATCCCTGACGCGGCGGATGACGGCCGGGAACAATGGGTGACGTTTGGGGCAGAGCCCCCATTCAAATGCGTGCCAAGTGGCAGCCCGCAGCCTAAGGCGCGCAAGGGAAGTCGGCAAAAATAAAGCCAGCTGTTTGTTGCCCTGGTATCGAGCCCCCGGCACGGAGTACCAGGGGCACGACGTAAAAAGCCAAAGTGTTTTTGATGCAGGGATAAAGGTCAAACTGTTGGAGGTCTGCGAGGGCCCCGGGGCCACCGCGTTACCCAGGAGAGGTGCGCTCCTGGCCGGGGAGGCTCCGCCGAAGCTCCCCTGACAGAAGGGAAAAAGAAAAGAAAAGAAAAGAAAGAAAAAAAAAAAACACAAGTCCAAAAATTCAAACTGTGAATACCAGGACCGTGTGTAAAAAGGTGTACCAGGACTACCAAGTGCTAAAAAAGTTAAAGTTGTTTGATGCATAAATACATTCTTTCCCTTACAAAGTACGTTCCTATTGGTTTTACAAACTTATGCCGCCACGATTACTGAAAGCCGTTTTTTCAGAACGAGACCCCCCTGACCGATTGGCAAGCGTGACCCGCCATCGGAGGGCCTCCGCCGGCCGGCCCTGTGCGGGTGTTTGGGCGGTCGGTTCCTCCGGCCTGCGGGTCCGTCTCTGTGGCAGGGGGGCAGAACGCGGAGGGGCGTCCCGAGCGTGACCCGCCATCGGAGGGCCTCCGCCAGCCGACCTGGCGCCGGTGTTTGGGCGGGCGGTTCCTCCGGCCTGCGGGTTCGCCTCTACGGCAGTAGAGGTGTGCAGCCCACGTGGGTGTCCAAGCCACCTTTTCTCCGCGTTCCTCCCCTGGCCCGACCCATTGGTAGCGAGACCGAGACGTCCCGTCTGTCCCAGTTGTCCTACAGCGGAGCCCGTCGCCTCCGGCAAGCATGATGTTTCTCAAACTCTAAGGGGCCTGAACCCCCCCACCTTTTGCCTCGCCTCGCCCCCGCCGTCGATCCCAACGGCGGGGCCAACACCCCCAGCGCACAGTCGGGCGGGCGGCCGCGCCGACCCCGTGTCCGCGGGGCTACCCCCAGCGCACAGTCGGGCGGGCGGCCGCGCCGACCCCGTGTCCGAGGGGCTACCCCCAGCGCACAGTCGGGCGGGCGGCCGCGCCGACCCCGTGTCCGAGGGGCTACCCCCCAGCGCACAGTCGGGCGGGCGGCCGCGCCGACTCTGTGCCTGTACCTGTTTTTTGATCCTCATTAAAATCAGTTACGGTTCCTTTGATCGCTCAAACCAGTTACTTTGGATGACTGTGGCAATTCTAGAGCTAATACATGCCAACGAGCGCTGACCTCCGGGGATGCGTGCATTTATCAGACCCAAAACCCCCACGCGGGGTGCCTCTCGGGGCGCCCCCCCAGGACGCTTTGTTGACTCTGGATGACCTCGAGCCGATCCGCTGGCCCCTCGTGGCGGCGACGTCTCTTTCCTTTGGTCGCTCAAACCAGTTACTTTGGATAACTGTGTTGCAATTCTCGAGCTAATACATGCCAACGAGCGCTGACCTCCGGGGATGCGTGCATTTATCAGACCCAAAACCCCCACGCGGGGTGCCTCTCGGGGCGCCCCCCCAGGACGCTTTGGTGACTCTGGATGACCTC